>JAMKOQ010000276.1:0-29895 GCA_026770425.1 Boechera divaricarpa | reverse complement strand
GTTCAATGGATATGTAGCATAGCTGCATTGGCATAAGAAGTAACTCCACCAAAGCCGACTTTGCACCCAGCTTCTCAACGGACACCACCGGAGGAGGCTTCCCAGGAACCAAGCTGAACCAAGCTCTGTGCATCTGACCTTGAGGACTTCAATTACATCACTCTTTACTCCAGGAAAGCACAATGACTTATGTCCGGTTGCATCACCCGAAACCGCCAGCCTCTCTTTTTCGACTCAAATGAGGCACCTACACCGGCTTTCTCCTTCGAAGGCTGCGTTTCTGTTTCAGGCCCAGCATGGCCCACTTCTCAGCATCAAGACACGTGAGTCTAGTGTCTTCACTGTCATCATATAGTGAAGACTACACAAAGACGTTTTGCTAAGATTGCATTGTACTTTTTTCCCCAATTACCATCAGTTTATCCCAAGGGGTAAAATGGGTTTTCCGAGGAAGGTTTTAAGCAGAGGCAACACCCTAAGCGCGCATTTTGGACTTGTTCTCTGGTCTACTACATCTTTCACAAGTCCAAGAACACTTCAAGAGCTGAGGCGCCAAGAGCAAAGACTAACGAGAGACAAGTTGTCTCCGCTTTTAGCTCAAACTTTCCATTTTTGAGTTATTTCCTTTATTTTCGCAAACCCTGCTGTTTTTGCTTGAACTACTTATTATTCTTGTGGTTGTTTGTGACGTTTGATGTCAAGGGGCTATTATATAAAGCTTCTGCGGTGCGTCCTCTGTAATGAGATAGACTTTTTACTCCTAAAACAAAAAACGAGTTTATCTCTCAAACCTAGAGCAGCAATGCCGCTTCCTTCTCTTCTCTTGCTTGATTGAGTAATCGACTCTCAAACCTGAGAATCACTTAGTTGTTTATCACAAGGCTTCCGCATCTTGTGTGGTCTCATCGCTCCACCGTTTCTCCTTCAAGACGAGCCTCTTCTCCTGAAGAAAGCTAACAACACCATCCTGTTTGGAAGATTCTCGAGTTTTGAGACCAGCGTGTATCATCTTTGGTATCGAGCTAAAGTTCCTTCAATCAGGTTGTGTCTAAACCTATCCTTTGCTTTCAGTCAATTTGCTTTAGAAGTTATCGAGAATCCAAGTTATTAGGTTGTTTCAATTGGATAGCTTGTTTAATCGTTGCTTCTGTTTGCTTATCTTGCTGTTTGCTTCGTTTTGATTCTTTATTGCTTTTGTTTCATCGTTTGTTTGTTTCAGTATTTCGTTGTTTTGGTTTGTTAAGTTGCTAGTTTATTGTTTCATAAAGTTAAGAAAAAGAAAAGAAAAAGGTTAGGTTGCTGAAGGAATCGCTTAGCTTGTGTGTTTCACCTTGTTAAATTATTTGCTTCTGTTTTTGTGTACTGTTTGTTTAATCACTTAGAACCGAATTTGATCATCATATTAAGCTGTTGTTGCACCATTAGAGACTGAATTTTCGTGGCTGCTAGGTTAGAGAAGACGAAAATTAAAACAGGAAATTAGGGCTTCAATAGAATAAGTGCAGTTTCCTTTTCTGTTTTAGTGAATTTTCCTTTTCTTTGCAATTTGCTTACTTTTCCAGAGCTAAGCTTTTGAATTTCGTTTTGTGCAAGGGACAAACGCCTATATGGCTGAAGAATATGAGCAAGCTGAGACCAACAACGCGATGATTCAGATGTTAGCTAACATCAACACTCAGCTCCAAACATTGACAAACCGAATGGACAGAATGGAGAATCCTCCTGTGCAAGCAAGGAGAAATAACGGACCAGAACCACATCAGAATCATAGGGCATATGATCCAGGAGATTTGCCACCACCACCACCACCCCGAGCTAGACATGCTTATGGAGAGCATGAACCAGAGTACCAGCCACCACCGCCCTCAGCACTCACCAGACTCTGAAATTAAACGCACCAACTTTTGCTGGAAGAGTTGATCCAGAAGCTTATCTAGAGTGGGAAAGGAGAATGGATAAGATTTTTGGCTGTTACAATTACACCGAGGCGAAGAAGGTAGCCTTTGCAGCAGCTCAGCTGACAGTGCATGCCCTTACATGGTGGGATCGAGATGTGGCTGATAGAGACGTTACCAAGACCATCCTATCTCTACTTGGCACGACATGAGACAGTTAATGAAAAGGAGATATGTGCCACCACATTTCCACCGTGAGCTGCAAAAGAAATTCAGACGGCTTACTCAAGGCAACAAATCAGTGGAAGAATATTATGAGGAATTTGAGCACCTCAGGAATCGCCTTGAATTAGATGAAGCACCGAAACACTCATGGTTCAGTTTCTGGATGGGTTACAAGAGCGGATTGTTACAAAAGTGGAAATGCAAGTATATCATCAGACGGAGGATCTCCTGCACTTAGCAATCCAAGCTGAACAACAAATCAAGAGAAAGAACTCAAGTTTCAGCCGAAATAAAAATACTTGGAGTTCAGCGCCAAAACAAGCCGATAAGGGCAAAGCAGTTGTGATTGATTCACGTTTTAAACCAAGAGCTCCTGAGCCATCTAGAGACAGTAAAGCTGAGCCTGCAGGCGTGATCATCAGCCTCGAAACCAACAAAATCAGCAGAGGAGCCGAGACATTACCTGTTATAAGTGTCAAGGCCGAGGGCATATATCCAGGGATTGTCCTAATCAAAGAGTGATGATCCTTACTGAATCTGGGATTATGAATCACAAGATGAAGAAGAGGCTGAGGGGGACGCTGATGAGGAGATTACAGAATTTCCAGACACCGGAGAGCTTCTAATGATGAGACGCATTCTCAGCACCATGATAGAACCAGAGGAGAGTGCTGTAGCGAAAACATCTTCCATACCAGATGTACTATCAAGGGGAAGGTATGTTCTCTGATAATTGATGGGGGTTCTTGTACAAAACGTTGCAAGCCTCTATATGGTTGAAAAACTAGGCTTGGAGAACTAAGCATCCGAGACCTTACAGGTTGAGGTGGCTCAATGATAAGTCTGAGTTAAAGATCACCGATCAAGTGACAGTTCCATTTAGTGTGGGGCGTTACAATGATCAAGTGCTCTGTGATGTGGTTCCAATGCAAGCTGGCCATCTCTTATTGGGACGTCCATGGCAGTTTGACAAAGAAACCACTCATAACGGTCGCACCAATTTATACTCGTTTATTCATGATAAAAGAAAAGTGAATTTAGCTCCATTATCACCTCAGAAGTTCATGAAATGCAAATTAAAATGTCTAAAGAAAAGAGTAATGGTGCTAAATCTAACTTCCTAGATTAATACTAGTGAAGTAAGAAGGGCTTTAAAAACTACTTCACACACTGTGCTACTAATGGTCTTTAAGGAGCTTTTGAGCGCAGGTTCTGTCGCTGTGGAGTTACCTAAGGAGATAAGTCAGCTACTAGAACAATTTGAGGACGTATTTCCTGAAGAGATACCGGCTGGACTGCCACCAAGCCGAGGGATAGAGCACCAAATCGATTTCATACCTGGTGCACAGCTTCCAAATAGACCAGCTTACTGTGTGAATCCAGAGGAAGAAAAAGAGCTTGAACGTCAAGTTAGGGCACTAATGGAGCAAGGTTATGTGAGGGAGAGTCTTAGTCCTCGTGCGGTACCGGTCTTGCTAGTGCCCAAGAAGGATGGGTCGTGGAGGATGTGTGTGGACTGTAGGGCGATTAACAACATAACCATTAAGTATAGACATCCAATTCCACGCCTTGATGACATGCTGGATGAGCTTAGTGGAGCCACCATCTTCTCTAAAATAGACCTGAAGAGTGGATATCATCAAGTCAGGATGAAAGAAGGAGATGAATGGAAAACAGCATTCAAAACGAAACAAGGACTCTATGAATGGCTAGTCATGCCATTTGGACTCTCAAATGCACCCAGCACATTTATGCGTCTAATGAACCATGTTCTTAGGACATACATCTGTAAGTTTGTAGTTGTGTATTTTGATGATATTTTAATTTACAGTTCTTGTTTATCTGACCATGTGACACATCTTGAGTTAGTCTTAAAGACTCTCCGAAAGGAAGGCCTTTATGCAAACTTAAAGAAGTGCACATTCTGCACTAATGAGCTAGTTTTTCTAGGATTTGTTGTGAGTTCGCAGGGATTACAGGTTGATGGAGAGAAGATAAGGGCTATACAAGAATGGCCAACCCCAACAAGCATCAGCCAAGTTCGAAGCTTCCATGGTCTTGCAAGCTTCTATCGCCGTTTTGTTAAGGACTTTAGTAGTGTGGCTGCACCACTCACATCAGTTATCAAGAAAAATGTTGGGTTTACTTGGGGAGAAGCTCAGAATAAGGCGTTTCAGGATCTGAAGGAACGCCTAACTAATGCACCTGTTCTAGCACTTCCAGATTTTAATAAGACCTTTGAAGTGGAGTGTGATGCATCTGGAATTGGGATAGGGGCTGTTCTTACTCAAGGAGGCAAACCAGTGGCTTATTTCAGTGAAAAGCTAAGTGGGGCTGCGTTGAATTATCCTACTTATGACAAGGAGTTGTATGCGTTGGTTAGAGCTATGGAGACGTGGCAACACTACCTGCTTGCTAGAGAATGTGTAATTCATACTGATCATGAAACGCTGAAGCATCTCAAGGGGCAAACAACACTTAAGAAGAGACATGCTCGCTGGCTGGAGTACATTGAGACATTCCCTTATGTCATTAAGTACAAAAAGGGTAAAGAGAACGTGGTAGCTGATGCACTTTCAAGGAGACATGCGTTGATCACCACGATGGAGTCTAAGGTTTTGGGGTTTGAAATGATTAAGATGCAATATGAAGAAGACCCAGATTTCAAGGATATCTACTCAGAATGTGGTAAAGGAGCCTACAGCAATTTCTACAAGTCAGATGGATTTTTATTTAGAGAAAGGAGACTGTGCATACCTCGGGGTTCTCTACGCGAATTGCTGATTAGAGAAGCTCATGGGGGTGGTCTTATGGGTCATTTTGGGGCTGAGAAGACATTGAGCATACTGAAGGAGCATTTCTTTTGGCCTCATCTCAGAAAAACAGTGGAGGCGTTTTGTGCTAGATGTGTAACGTGCAAAACAAGCTAAGTCTAGATCTCATCCTCATGGACTATACATGCCGTTGCCTATACCTACAGCTCCTTGGGTCGATATATCAATGGATTTTGTGCTTGGACTTCCCAAGATTCAGAATAAGGATTCTATCTTCGTTGTTGTGGATAGGTTCTCAAAGATGGCACATTTCATTCCATGTGCTAAAACTAATGATGCTTCTCAGACCTCCAACTTATTCTTCAGAGAAGTAGTGAGATTACATGGAATTCCAAGGACGATTGTATCAGATAGAGACACCAAGTTTCTGAGTCATTTCTGGAGAACGCTTTGGAAGAAGCTGGGAACGAAGCTAGTGTTCTCTACAACTTGCCATCCTCAAACAGATGGGCAAACTGAGGTTGTTAACCGGACTTTGTCAACATTGCTGAGAGCAACCATTGGGAGGAATTTGAAGAACTGGTTAGAGTGTATACCATTTGTGGAGTTTGCTTACAATCGAGCTGTTCACTCCGCCACCAAGCTGTCACCATTTCAGGTTGTCTATGGCTTTAATCCAAACTCGCCATTAGACCTCTCACCGTTGCCGCCAGCTGAGATCGTGAGCTTAGAAGGACAGAAAAAGGCTGATTACATCAAGAGCATACATCAAAAAGCTAGAGAGAACATTGAGAAGAAAACTGAGATGTATGCTAAGCAAGCTAACAAGGGGCGTAAACAGGTCATCTTCAAAGAAGGAGATTGGGTATGGCTTCATATGCGTCCAGAACGGTTCCCAAACAAGAGGAAGGACAAGCTAGCACCAAGAGGAGATGGGCCATTCCGAGTAGCTGAGAAGATCAATGACAATGCCTATAGGCTTGAACTACCAGGTGAGTTTAATATATCTCCTACTTTCAATGTTACTGACTTAGAGTTGTTTGATGCAGGTGATGAACCAGTTTTGAGGTCAAAACCTTCTGAAGAGGGTGGGAATGATGAGGACATCACCTTGGAGCTGAAAGGAGATGACGCTGAATCTGTGGAGAACCCAATTCCATACATTCCAGCCGGCCCTATTACACGCCAAAGGGCTAAAGCATTGAGGCATAAGTTCAAGGGATATATAGCAGCTGCGGTTAAACAAGAAGTAACTCCACCGAAGCCGACTTTGAACCATCTGGTCAACGGACACGACGGGGGAGGCTGCAGTACCAAGGTGGAGCAAGCATGCGCATCTGACCTGGAGGACTTCAATTACATCACTCTTACTCCAGGAAAGCACAATGACATGTCCGTTGCATCACCAGAAACCGCCAGCTCTCTTTTCGACTCAAATGAGGCTACACGGCTTTCTCCTTCGAGCTGCGTTTCTGTTCAGGCCCCATGGCCACTTCTCAGCATCAAGACACGTGAGTCTAGTGTCTTCACTGTCATCATATAGTGAAGACACACAAAGACGTGCTAAGGCATTGTACTCTTTTTCCTTACCATCAGTTTTGTCCCAAGGGGTATGGGTTTTACGAGGAAGGTTTTAACGAGGCAACACCCTTAGTGCGCATTTTGGACTTGTTCTCGGTCTACTACATCTTTCACAAGTCCAAGAACACTTCAAGAGCTGAGCGCCAAGAGCAAAGACTAACGAGAGACAAGTTGTTCTGTTTTAGCTCAAACTTTCCATTTTTGAGTTATTTCCTTATTTTCGCAAACCCTGCTGTTTTTGCTTGAACTACTTATTATTCTTGGTTGTTTGTGACGTTTTTGATGTCAAGGGGCTATTATATAAAGCCTAGGTCGTCCTCTTAATGAGATAGACTTTTTACCCTAAAACAAAAACGAGTTTATCTCTCAAACCTAGGCAGCAGCCGCTTCCTTCTCTCTTCTCTTGCTTGATTGAGTAATCGGACTCTCAAACCTGAGAATCACTTAGTGTTTATCACAAGGCTTCCGCATCTTGTGTGGTCTCACATCGCTCCACCGTTTCTCCTTCAAGACGAGCCTCTCTCCTGAAGAAGAACAACACCATCGTTTGAAGATTCTGAGTTTTGAGACCAGGCGTGTATCAGTTCCTTAAGGTCATTTGTGGGTGGTCTAAGCATCTCCAACTCTGCCCACAACCCTCTAAAGACCCCAAACAAATCATTGAACGCCTTCCCCTCTTGCTGAAGATCATTCAAAGCCTTTTTCACCTCAAAAATCCTAGAAATGTTTGAAACATCTCCATACACGCCCTTGAGTGTATCCCATAACTCCTTGGCAGTTTCACAATAGGAATAACCAGCAAGGATAGAAGCATCTAAAGAGCCTTGAATCATGGTTAAGACTTGCTGGTCCTCCTGGTCCCATTTCTTCACCTTCTCAGCTCTAGCAGCAACATCCTCACCTTCCACCATTGGGCTCTTCTTCACAGCCTCAATGCCATCTTCAACATATCCCCATAGCCCTCGGCTCCTTAGGGCAGTCTTTGCAGTCCTTGACCACAACAAGTAGTTATTCCCCTTGAGAACAACTGGTAGAACAGCTTGCTTTTGCATCTCCATGAATTGTTTGCACTTTCAAGAATAAACCAAGATTTCTCAAGAACACAAACCCAGATTTTTCAAGAACACAAACCCAGATTTTTTTTTTTTTTTCAAAAACACAAGAATAAACCCACTCAGATCTTTAGAACTGCTCTGATACCATGTAGATTTATGAGTATAGAGTATAGATTTGTGAGAATAGAAGCAAGAATTGAAGAATAAAAAAGATAAAGTGTGGGCGTTTTTTGGGAGAGCTCACAAGAGGCTGAAAATTGTTTTTTTTTCTTATTAGCTTAAAAACCTGTTTTTAAGGCTATACACTCTATATATATGCAAGATACAAAGGCAACTAGGTTAAAACCTATAGAAAATATCTGAATTCAAAAAGAAGGATAAGGTGGTGTGGACCACTTGGGGACAAGCTGTCCCTTTCTTTCTCAGCGTGGTCCCCCCCTCTCTTTTAGCTTGCTGACTACTTCACCCAGCTCGTCTTCATCTAATGGCTCTATTCGTGCGTATTCCGGGTTTAGTATTCGTGCATATTCTGGGTCATGCTCCCGTGACTCCAACCGTTCTATTTGTGTGGACTCCGGGTTTAGTGTTCGTGCATATTCTGGGTCATTGTGAGTACTCTCAACATCGAGAAGGAAGGAAATGAGTTAATGAAATATTCAAAACCACCAAAATGAATTATGGGGATAAATGTGCTCATAATTGGTGTAAGTTTCAATATATCAAGCTTTATTATGCCTTTGTGTTTTGAGATTTTGTGACCTTCCGTTGAAAATAGCGATAACTCATAGGAATCGAGAACGAAGAAAATGAGTTCATAAAATGTTCAAAAGTACTAAAGTGAGTTATGGGGATAAATGTGCTCATAAGAGGTGCAAGTTTTAATATATATAACTTTATTATGCCATTGCGTTTTCGAGATTTCGTGACCTTCCATTGAAAATAGTAGTAACTCATAAGAATCGAGAACGAAGAAAATGAATTCATGAAATGTTCAAAACCACCAAAGTGAATTATGGGGATCAATGTGCTCATCAGTGGTGTAAGTTTCAAAATATCAACCTTTATTATGCCATTACGTTTCGAGATTTAGTGACATTCCATTCGAAAATAGCGATAACTCATAAGAATCGAGAAGGAAGGAAATGAGTTCATGAAATATTCAAAACCACCAGAGTGAATTATGGGGATAAATGTGCTCATAAGTGGTGTAAATTGCAATATATCAAACTTTATTATGCCATTGCGTTTCGAGATTTCGTGACATTCCATTGAAAATAGCAATAACTCATAAGAATCGAGAAGGAAGGAAATGAGTTCATGAAATATTCAAAACCACCAAAGTGAATTATGGGGATAAATGTGCTCATAATTGGTGTAAGTTTCAATATATCAAGCTTTATTATGCCTTTGTATTTTGAGATTTTGTGACCTTCCGTTGAAAATAGCGATAACTCATAAGAATCGAGAACGAAGAAAATGAGTTCATGAAATGTTCAAAACCACCAAAGTGAATTATGGGGATCAATGTGCACATAAGTGATTTAAGTTTCAAAATATCAAACTTTATTATGCCATTACGTTTCGAGATTTCGTGACATTCCATAGAAAATAGCGATAACTCATAAGAATCGAGAAGGAAGGAAATGAGTTCATGAAATGTTCAAACCACCAGAGTGAATTATGGGGATAAATGTGCCCATAAGTTGTGTAAATTGCAATATATCAAACTTTATTATGCCATTGCGTTTCGAGATTTCGTGACATTCCATTGAAAATAGCAATAACTCATAAGAATCGAGAAGGAAGGAAATGAGTTCATGAAATATTCAAAACCACCAAAGTGAATTATGGGGATAAATGTGCTCATAATTGGTGTAAATTTCAATATATCAAGCTTTATTATGCCTTTGTGTTTTGAGATTTTGTGACCTTCCGTTGAAAATAGCGAAAACTCATAGGAATCGAGAACGAAGAAAATGAGTTCATAAAATGTTCAAAAATAGTAAAGTGAGTTATGGGGATAAATGTGCTCGTAAGAGGTGCAAGTTTTAATATATAGAACTTTATTATGCCATTGCGTTTTCGAGATTTCGTGACCTTCCATTGAAAATAGCAGTAACTCATAAGAATCGAGAACGAAGAAAATGAATTCATGAAATATTCAAAACCACCAAAGTGAATTATGGGGATCAATGTGCACATAAGTGATTTAAGTTTCAAAATATCAAACTTTATTATGCCATTACGTTTCGAGATTTCGTGACATTCCATTGAAAATAGCGATAACTCTTAAGAATCGAGAAGGAAGGAAATGAGTTCATGAAATGTTCAAAACCACCAGAGTGAATTATGGGGATAAATGTGCTCATAAGTGGTGTAAATTGCAATATATCAAACTTGATTATGCCATTGCGTTTCGAGATTTCGTGACATTCCATTGAAAATAGCAATAACTCATAGGAATCGAGAAGGAAGGAAATAAGTTCATGAAATATTCAAAACCACCAAAGTGAATTATGGGGATAAATGTGCTCATAATTGGTGTAAGTTTCAATATATCAAGCTTTTTTATGCCTTTGTATTTTGAGATTTTGTGACCTTCCGTTGAAAATAGCGATAACTCATAGGAATCGAGAACGAAGAAAATGAGTTCATAAAATGTTCAAAAATAGTAAAGTGAGTTATGGGGATAAATGTTCTCATAAGAAGTGTAAGTTTCAATATATCAAACTTTATTATGCCATTGCGTTTCGAGGTTTCGTAACCTTCCATCGAAAATAGCGATAACTCATAAGAATCGAGAACGAAGAAAATGAGTTCATGAAATGTTCAAAACCACCAAAGTGAATTATGGGGATCAATGTGCACATAAGTGATTTAAGTTTCAAAATATCAAACTTTATTATGCCTTTGTGTTTTGAGATTTTGTGACCTTCCGTTGAAAATAGCGATAACTCATAGGAATCGAGAACGAAGAAAATGAGTTCATAAAATGTTCAAAAGTACTAAAGTGAGTTATGGGGATAAATGTGCTCATAAGTGGTACAAATTTTAATATATAGAACTTTATTATGCCATTGCGTTTTCGAGATTTCGTGACCTTCCATTGAAAATAGCAGTAACTCATAAGAATCGAGAACGAAGAAAATGAATGCATGAAATGTTCAAAACCACCAAAGTGAATTATGGGGATCAATGTGCTCATCAGTGGTGTAAGTTTCAAAATATCAAACTTTATTATGCCATTACGTTTCGAGATTTAGTGACATTCCAGCCGAAAATAGCGATAACTCATAAGAATCGAGAAGGAAGGAAATGAGTTCATGAAATGTTCAAAACCACCAGAGTGAATTATGGGGATAAATGTGCTCATAAGTGGTGTAAATTGCAATATATCAAACTTTATTATGCCATTGCGTTTCGAGATTTCGTGACATTCCATTGAAAATAGCAATAACTCATAAGAATCGAGAAGGAAGGAAATGAGTTAATGAAATATTCAAAACCACCAAAATGAATTATGGGGATAAATGTGCTCATAATTGGTGTAAGTTTCAATATATCAAGCTTTATTATGCCTTTGTGTCTTTAGATTTTGTGACCTTCCGTTGAAAATAACGATAACTCATAGGAATCGAGAACGAAGAAAATGAGTTCATAAAATGTTCAAAAGTACAAAAGTGAGTTATGGGGATAAATGTGCTCATAAGAGGTGCAAGTTTTAATATATAGAACTTTATTATGCCATTGCGTTTTCGAGATTTCGTGACCTTCCATTGAAAATAGCAGTAACTCATAAGAATCGAGAACAAAGAAAATGAATTCATGAAATGTTCAAAACTACCAAAGTGAATTATGGGGATCAATGTGCTCATCAGTGGTGTAAGTTTCAAAATATCAAACTTTATTATGCCATTACGTTTCGAGATTTAGTGACATTCCATTCGAAAATAGCGATAACTCATAAGAATCGAGAAGGAAGGAAATGAGTTCATGAAATGTTCAAACCACCAGAGTGAATTATGGGGATAAATGTGCTCATAAGTGGTGTAAATTTCCAAATATAACTTTATTATGCCATTACGTTTCGAGATTTCGTGACATTCCATTGAAAATAGCGATAACTCATAAGAATAGGAAATGAAAATATCAAACTTATGAATATGGTTTAATTTTATTATGTGGATAAATGTGCTCATAAGTGGTGTAAGTTTCAATATATCAAACTTTATTATGCCATTACGTTTCGAGATTTCGTGACATTCCATAGAAAATAGCGATAACTCATAAGAATCGAGAAGGAAGGAAATGAGTTCATGAAATGTTCAAACCACCAGAGTGAATTATGGGGATAAATGTGCTCATAAGTTGTGTAAATTGCAATATATCAAACTTTATTATGCCATTGCGTTTCGAGATTTCGTGACATTCCATTGAAAATAGCAATAACTCATAAGAATCGAGAAGGAAGGAAATGAGTTCATGAAATATTCAAAACCACCAAAGTGAATTATGGGGATAAATGTGCTCATAATTGGTGTAAGTTTCAATTTATCAAACTTTATTATGCCTTTGTGTTTTGAGATTTTGTGACCTTCCGTTGAAAATAGCGATAACTCATAGGAATCGAGAACGAAGAAAATGAGTTCATAAAATGTTCAAAAATAGTAAAGTGAGTTATGGGGATAAATGTGCTCGTAAGAGGTGTAAGTTTCAATATATCAAACTTTATTATGCCATTACGTTTTCGAGATTTCGTGACTTTCCATCGAAAATAGCGATAACTCATAAGAATCGAGAACGAAGAAAATGAGTTCATGAAATGTTCAAAACAACCAAAGTGAATTATGGGGATCAATGTGTACATAAGTGATTTAAGTTTCAAAATATCAAACTTTATTATGCCATTACGTTTCGAGATTTCGTGACATTCTGATACACGCCTGGTCTCAAAACTCAGAATCTTCAAACGATGGTGTTGTTCTTCTTCAGGAGAGAGGCTCGTCTTGAAGGAGAAACGGTGGAGCGATGTGAGACCACACAAGATGCGGAAGCCTTGTGATAAACACTAAGTGATTCTCAGGTTTGAGAGTCCGATTACTCAATCAAGCAAGAGAAGAGAGAAGGAAGCGGCTGCTGCCTAGGTTTGAGAGATAAACTCG
The DNA here is from genome assembly GCA_026770425.1 of Boechera divaricarpa. Lineage (NCBI taxonomy): Eukaryota > Viridiplantae > Streptophyta > Magnoliopsida > Brassicales > Brassicaceae > Boechera > Boechera divaricarpa. The sequence continues at coordinate 17,203 of JAMKOQ010000276.1, read as the reverse complement.
TTTTTGTTTTAGGGTAAAAAGTCTATCTCATTAAGAGGACGACCTAGGCTTTATATAATAGCCCCTTGACATCAAAAACGTCACAAACAACCAAGAATAATAAGTAGTTCAAGCAAAAACAGCAGGGTTTGCGAAAATAAGGAAATAACTCAAAAATGGAAAGTTTGAGCTAAAACAGAACAACTTGTCTCTCGTTAGTCTTTGCTCTTGGCGCTCAGCTCTTGAAGTGTTCTTGGACTTGTGAAAGATGTAGTAGACCGAGAACAAGTCCAAAATGCGCACTAAGGGTGTTGCCTCGTTAAAACCTTCCTCAGAAAACCCATACCCCTTGGGACAAAACTGATGGTAAGGAAAAAGAGTACAATGCCTTAGCACGTCTTTGTGTGTCTTCACTATATGATGACAGTGAAGACACTAGACTCACGTGTCTTGATGCTGAGAAGTGGCCATGGGGCCTGAACAGAAACGCAGCTCGAAGGAGAAAGCCGTGTAGCCTCATTTGAGTCGAAAAGAGAGCTGGCGGTTTCTGGTGATGCAACGGACATGTCATTGTGCTTTCCTGGAGTAAGAGTGATGTAATTGAAGTCCTCCAGGTCAGATGCTGAAGCTTGGTTCAGCTTGGTTCTGAAGCCTCCTCCGTGGTGTCCGTTGAGAAGCTGGTGCAAAGTCGGCTTTGGTGGAGTTACTTCTTGCGCCAATGCAGCTGCTACATATCCATTGAACTTATGCCTCAATGCTTTAGCCCTTTGGCGTGTAATAGGGCCGGCTGGAATGTATGGAATTGGGTTCTCCACAGATTCAGCGTCATCTCCTTTCAGCTCCAAGGTGATGTCCTCATCATTCCCACCCTCTTCAGAAGGTTTTGACCTCAAAACTGGTTCATCACCTGCATCAAACAATTCTAAGTCAATAACATTGAAAGTAGGAGATATATTAAACTCACCTGGTAGTTCAAGCCTATAGGCATTGTCATTGATCTTCTCAGCTACTCGGAATGGCCCATCTCCTCTTGGTGCTAGCTTGTCCTTCCTCTTGTTTGGGAACCGTTCTGGACGCATATGAAGCCATACCCAATCTCCTTCTTTGAAGATGACCTGTTTACGCCCCTTGTTAGCTTGCTTAGCATACATCTCAGTTTTCTTCTCAATGTTCTCTCTAGCTTTTTGATGTATGCTCTTGATGTAATCAGCCTTTTTCTGTCCTTCTAAGCTCACGATCTCAGCTGGCGGCAACGGTGAGAGGTCTAATGGCGAGTTTGGATTAAAGCCATAGACAACCTGAAATGGTGACAGCTTGGTGGCGGAGTGAACAGCTCGATTGTAAGCAAACTCCACAAATGGTATACACTCTAACCAGTTCTTCAAATTCCTCCCAATGGTTGCTCTCAGCAATGTTGACAAAGTCCGGTTAACAACCTCAGTTTGCCCATCTGTTTGAGGATGGCAAGTTGTAGAGAACACTAGCTTCGTTCCCAGCTTCTTCCAAAGCGTTCTCCAGAAATGACTCAGAAACTTGGTGTCTCTATCTGATACAATCGTCCTTGGAATTCCATGTAATCTCACTACTTCTCTGAAGAATAAGTTGGAGGTCTGAGAAGCATCATTAGTTTTAGCACATGGAATGAAATGTGCCATCTTTGAGAACCTATCCACAACAACGAAGATAGAATCCTTATTCTGAATCTTGGGAAGTCCAAGCACAAAATCCATTGATATATCGACCCAAGGAGCTGTAGGTATAGGCAACGGCATGTATAGTCCATGAGGATGAGATCTAGACTTAGCTTGTTTGCACGTTACACATCTAGCACAAAACGCCTCGACTGTTTTTCTGAGATGAGGCCAAAAGAAATGCTCCTTCAGTATGCTCAATGTCTTCTCAGCCCCAAAATGACCCATAAGACCACCCCCATGAGCTTCTCTAATCAGCAATTCGCGTAGAGAACCCTGAGGTATGCACAGTCTTCTTTCTCTAAATAAAAATCCATCTGACTTGTAGAAATTGCTGTAGGCTCCTTTACCACATTCTGAGTAGATATCCTTGAAATCTGGGTCTTCTTCATATTGCATCTTAATCATTTCAAACCCCAAAACCTTAGACTCCATCGTGGTGATCAACGCATGTCTCCTTGAAAGTGCATCAGCTACCACGTTCTCTTTACCCTTTTTGTACTTAATGACATAAGGGAATGTCTCAATGTACTCCAGCCAGCGAGCATGTCTCTTCTTAAGTGTTGTTTGCCCCTTGAGATGCTTCAGCGTTTCATGATCAGTATGAATTACACATTCTCTAGCAAGCAGGTAGTGTTGCCACGTCTCCATAGCTCTAACCAACGCATACAACTCCTTGTCATAAGTAGGATAATTCAACGCAGCCCCACTTAGCTTTTCACTGAAATAAGCCACTGGTTTGCCTCCTTGAGTAAGAACAGCCGCTATCCCAATTCCAGATGCATCACACTCCACTTCAAAGGTCTTATTAAAATCTGGAAGTGCTAGAACAAGTGCATTAGTTAGGCGTTCCTTCAGATCCTGAAACGCCTTATTCTGAGCTTCTCCCCAAGTAAACCCAACATTTTTCTTGATAACTGATGTGAGTGGTGCAGCCACACTACTAAAGTCCTTAACAAAACGGCGATAGAAGCTTGCAAGACCATGGAAGCTTCGAACTTGGCTGATGCTTGTTGGGGTTGGCCATTCTTGTATAGCCCTTATCTTCTCTCCATCAACCTGTAATCCCTGCGAACTCACAACAAATCCTAGAAAAACTAGCTCATTAGTGCAGAATGTGCACTTCTTTAAGTTTGCATAAAGGCCTTCCTTTCGGAGAGTCTTTAAGACTAACTCAAGATGTGTCACATGGTCAGATAAACAAGAACTGTAAATTAAAATATCATCAAAATACACAACTACAAACTTACAGATGTATGCCCTAAGAACATGGTTCATTAGACGCATAAATGTGCTGGGTGCATTTGAGAGTCCAAATGGCATGACTAGCCATTCATAGAGTCCTTGTTTCGTTTTGAATGCTGTTTTCCATTCATCTCCTTCTTTCATCCTGACTTGATGATATCCACTCTTCAGGTCTATTTTAGAGAAGATGGTGGCTCCACTAAGCTCATCCAGCATGTCATCAAGGCGTGGAATTGGATGTCTATACTTAATGGTTATGTTGTTAATCGCCCTACAGTCCACACACATCCTCCACGACCCATCCTTCTTAGGCACTAGCAAGACCGGTACAGCACAGGGACTAAGACTCTCCCTCACATAACCTTGCTCCATTAGTGCCCTAACTTGACGTTCAAGCTCTTTTGCTTCCTCTGGATTCACACGGTAAGCTGGTCTATTTGGAAGCTGTGCACCAGGTATGAAATCGATTTGGTGCTCTATCCCTCGGCTTGGTGGCAGTCCAGCCGGTATCTCTTCAGGAAAAACGTCCTCAAATTGTTCTAGGAGCTGACTTATCTCCTTAGGTAACTCCACAGCTACAGAACCTGCGCTCAAAAGCTCCTTAAAGACCATTAGTAGCACAGTGTGTGAAGTAGTTTTTAAAGCCCTTCTTACTTCACTAGTATTAACTAGGAAGTTAGATTTAGCACCATTACTCTTTTCTTTAGACATTTTAATTTGCATTTCATGAACTTGCTGAGGTGATAATGGAGCTAAATTCACTTTTCTTTTATCATGAATAAACGAGTATAAATTGGTGCGACCGTTATGAGTGGTTTCTTTGTCAAACTGCCATGGACGTCCCAATAAGAGATGGCCAGCTTGCATTGGAACCACATCACAGAGCACTTGATCATTGTAACGCCCCACACTAAATGGAACTGTCACTTGATCAGGTGATCTTTAACTCAGACTTATCATTGAGCCACCTCAACCTGTAAGGTCTCGGATGCTTAGTTCTCTCCAAGCCTAGTTTTTCAACCATATAGAGGCTTGCAACGTTTGTACAAGAACCCCCATCAATTATCAGAGAACATACCTTCCCCTTGATAGTACATCTGGTATGGAAGATGTTTTCGCGCTGAGCACTCTCCTCTGGTTCTATCATGGTGCTGAGAATGCGTCTCATCATTAGAAGCTCTCCGGTGTCTGGAAATTCTGTAATCTCCTCATCAGCGTCCCCCTCAGCCTCTTCTTCATCTTGTGATTCATAATCCCCAGATTCAGTAAGGATCATCACTCTTTGATTAGGACAATCCCTGGATATATGCCCTCGGCCTTGACACTTATAACAGGTAATGTCTCGGCTCCTCTGTTGATTTTGTTGGTTTCGAGGCTGATGATCACGTCTGGGCTCAGCTTTACTGTCTCTAGATGGCTCAGGAGCTCTTGGTTTAAAACGTGAATCAATCACAACTGCTTTGCCCTTATCAGCTTGTTTTGGCGCTGAACTCCAAGTATTTTTATTTCGGCTGAAACTTGAGTTCTTTCTCTTGATTTGTTGTTCAGCTTGGATTGCTAAGTGCAGGAGATCCTCCATCTGATGATATACTTGCATTTCCACTTTTGTAACAATCCGCTCTTGTAACCCATCCAGAAACTGAACCATGAGTGTTTCGGTGCTTCATCTAATTCAAGGCGATTCCCGAGGTGCTCAAATTCCTCATAATATTCTTCCACTGATTTGTTGCCTTGAGTAAGCCGTCTGAATTTCTTTTGCAGCTCACGGTGGAAATGTGGTGGCACATATCTCCTTTTCATTAACTGTCTCATGTCGTGCCAAGTAGAGATAGGATGGTCTTGGTAACGTCTCCTATCAGCCACATCTCGATCCCACCATGTAAGGGCATGGTCTGTCAGCTGAGCTGCTGCAAAGGCTACCTTCTTCGCCTCGGTGTAATTGTAACAGCCAAAAATCTTATCCATTCTCCTTTCCCACTCTAGATAAGCTTCGGATCAACTCTTCCAGCAAAAGTTGGTGCGTTTAATTTCAGGTCCGGTGAGTGCTGAGGCGGTGGTGGCTGGTACTCTGGTTCATGCTCTCCATAAGCATGTCTAGCTCGGGGTGGTGGTGGTGGTGGCAAATCTCCTGGATCATATGCCCTATGATTCTGATGTGGTTCTGGTCCGTTATTTCTCCTTGCTTGCACAGGAGGATTCTCCATTCTGTCCATTCGGTTTGTCAATGTTTTGAGCTGAGTGTTGATGTTAGCTAACATCTGAATCATCGCGTTGTTGGTCTCAGCTTGCTCATATTCTTCAGCCATATAGACGTTTGTCCCTTGCACAAAACGAAATTCAAAAGCTTAGCTTCTGGAAAAGTAAGCAAATTGCAAAGAAAAGGAAAATTCACTAAAACAGAAAAAGGAAACCGCACTTATTCTATTGAAGCCCTAATTTCCTGTTTTAATTTTCGTCTTCTCTAACCTAGCAGCCACGATAATTCAGTCTCTAATGGTGCAACAACAGCTTAATATGATGATCAAATTCGGTTCTAAGTGATTAAACAAGCAGTACACAAAAACAGAAGCAAATAATTTAACAAGGTGAAACACACAAGCTAAACGATTCCTTCAGCAACCTAACCTTTTTCTTTTCTTTTTCTTAACTTTATGAAACAATAAACTAGCAACTTAACAAACCAAAACAACGAAATACTGAAACAAACAAACGATGAAACAAAAGCAATAAAGAATCAAAACAGAAGCAAACAGCAAGATAAGCAAACGAAGCAACGATTAAACAAGCTATCAATTGAAACAACCTAATAACTTGATTCTCAATAACTTCTAAAGCAAATTGACTGAAAGCAAAGGATAGGTTTAGACACAACCTGATTGAAGGAACTTTAGCTCTGATACCAAAGATGATACACGCCTGGTCTCAAAACTCAGAATCTTCAAACGATGGTGTTGTTCTTCTTCAGGAGAGAGGCTCGTCTTGAAGGAGAAACGGTGGAGCGATGTGAGACCACACAAGATGCGGAAGCCTTGTGATAAACACTAAGTGATTCTCAGGTTTGAGAGTCCGATTACTCAATCAAGCAAGAGAAGAGAGAAGGAAGCGGCTGCTGCCTAGGTTTGAGAGATAAACTCGTTTTTGTTTTAGGGTAAAAAGTCTATCTCATTAAGAGGACGACCTAGGCTTTATATAATAGCCCCTTGACATCAAAAACGTCACAAACAACCAAGAATAATAAGTAGTTCAAGCAAAAACAGCAGGGTTTGCGAAAATAAGGAAATAACTCAAAAATGGAAAGTTTGAGCTAAAACAGAACAACTTGTCTCTCGTTAGTCTTTGCTCTTGGCGCTCAGCTCTTGAAGTGTTCTTGGACTTGTGAAAGATGTAGTAGACCGAGAACAAGTCCAAAATGCGCACTAAGGGTGTTGCCTCGTTAAAACCTTCCTCAGAAAACCCATACCCCTTGGGACAAAACTGATGGTAAGGAAAAAGAGTACAATGCCTTAGCACGTCTTTGTGTGTCTTCACTATATGATGACAGTGAAGACACTAGACTCACGTGTCTTGATGCTGAGAAGTGGCCATGGGGCCTGAACAGAAACGCAGCTCGAAGGAGAAAGCCGTGTAGCCTCATTTGAGTCGAAAAGAGAGCTGGCGGTTTCTGGTGATGCAACGGACATGTCATTGTGCTTTCCTGGAGTAAGAGTGATGTAATTGAAGTCCTCCAGGTCAGATGCTGAAGCTTGGTTCAGCTTGGTTCTGAAGCCTCCTCCGTGGTGTCCGTTGAGAAGCTGGTGCAAAGTCGGCTTTGGTGGAGTTACTTCTTGCGCCAATGCAGCTGCTACATATCCATTGAACTTATGCCTCAATGCTTTAGCCCTTTGGCGTGTAATAGGGCCGGCTGGAATGTATGGAATTGGGTTCTCCACAGATTCAGCGTCATCTCCTTTCAGCTCCAAGGTGATGTCCTCATCACATTCCATTGAAAATAGCGATAACTCATAAGAATAGGAAATGATAATATCAAACTTATGAATATGGTTTAATTTTATTATGTGGATAAATGTGCTCATAAGTGGTGTAAGTTTCAATATATCAAACTTTATTATGCCATTGCGTTTTCGAGATTTCGTGACCTTCCATCGAAAATAGCGATAACTCATAAGAATCTAGAACGAAGAAAATGAGTTCATGAAATGTTCAAAACCACCAAAGTGAATTATGGGGATCAATGTGCACATAAGTGATTTAAGTTTCAAAATATCAAACTTTATTATGCCATTACGTTTCGAGATTTCATGACATTCCATAGAAAATAGCGATAACTCATAAGAATCGAGAAGGAAGGAAATGAGTTCATGAAATGATCAAAACCACCAGAGTGAATTATGGGGATAAATGTGCTCATAAGTTGTGTAAATTGCAATATATCAAACTTTATTATGCCATTGCGTTTCGAGATTTCGTGACATTCCATTGAAAATAGCAATAACTCATAAGAATCGAGAAGGAAGGAAATGAGTTCATGAAATATTCAAAACCACCAAAGTGAATTATGGGGATAAATGTGCTCATAATTGGTGTAAGTTTCAATATATCAAGCTTTATTATGCCTTTGTGTTTTGAGATTTTGTGACCTTCCGTTGAAAATAGCGATAACTCATAGGAATCGAGAACGAAGAAAATGAGTTCATAAAATGTTCAAAAGTACTAAAGTGAGTTATGGGGATAAATGTGCTCATAAGAGGTGCAAGTTTTAATATATAGAACTTTATTATGCCATTGCGTTTTCGAGATTTCGTGACCTTCCATTGAAAATAGCAGTAACTCATAAGAATCGAGAACGAAGAAAATGAATTCATGAAATGTTCAAAACCACCAAAGTAAATTATGGGGATCAATGTGCTCATCAGTGGTGTAAGTTTCAAAATATCAAACTTTATTATGCCATTACGTTTCGAGATTTAGTGACATTCCATTCGAAAATAGCGATAACTCATAAGAATCGAGAAGGAAGGAAATGAGTTCATGAAATGTTCAAACCACCAGAGTGAATTATGGGGATAAATGTGCTCATAATTGGTGTAAGTTTCAATTTATCAAACTTTATTATGCCTTTGTGTTTTGAGATTTTGTGACCTTCCATTGAAAATAGCGAAAACTCATAGGAATCGAGAACGAAGAAAATGAGTTCATAAAATGTTCAAAAATAGTAAAGTGAGTTATGGGGATAAATGTGCTCGTAAGAGGTGTAAGTTTCAATATATCAAACTTTATTATGCCATTACGTTTTCGAGATTTCGTGACCTTCCATCGAAAATAGCGATAACTCATAAGAATTGAGAACGAAGAAAACGAGTTCATGAAATGTTCAAAACCACCAAAGTGAATTATGGGGATCAATGTGCACATAAGTGATTTAAGTTTCAAAATATCAAACTTTATTATGCCATTACGTTTCGAGATTTCGTAACATTCCATTGAAAATAGCGATAACTCATAAGAATAGGAAATGAAGATATCAAACTTATGAATATGGTTTAATTTTATTATGTGGATAAATGTGCTCATAAGTGGTGTAAGTTTCAATATATCAAACTTTATTATGCCATTACGTTTCGAGATTTCGTGATATTCCATAGAAAATAGCGATAATTCATAAGAATCGAGAAGGAAGAAAATGAGTTCATGAAATGTTCAAACCACCAGAGTGAATTATGGGGATAAATGTGCTCATAAGTGGTGTAAATTGCAATATATTAAACTTTATTATGCCATTGCGTTTCGAGATTTCGTGACATTCCATTGAAAATAGCAATAACTCATAAAAATCGAGAAGGAAGGAAATGAGTTCATGAAATATTCAAAACCACCAAAGTGAATTATGGGGATAAATGTGCTCATAATTGTTGTAAGTTTCAATATATCAAGCTTTATTATGCCTTTGTATTTTGAGATTTTGTGACCTTCCGTTGAAAATAGCGATAACTCATAAGAATCGAGAACGAAGAAAATGAGTTCATGAAATGTTCAAAACCACCAAAGTGAATTATGGGGATCAATGTGCACATAAGTGATTTAAGTTTCAAAATATCAAACTTTATTATGCCATTACGTTTCGAGATTTCGTGACATTCCATTGAAAATAGCGATAACTCATAAGAATAGGAAATGAAGATATCAAACTTATGAATATGGTTTAATTTTATTATGTGGATAAATGTGCTCATAAGTGGTGTAAGTTTCAATATATCAAACTTTATTATGCCATTACGTTTCGAGATTTCGTGACATTCCATAGAAAATAGCGATAATTCATAAGAATCGAGAAGGAAGAAAATGAGTTCATGAAATGTTCAAACCACCAGAGTGAATTATGGGGATAAATGTGCTCATAAGTGGTGTAAATTGCAATATATTAAACTTTATTATGCCATTGCGTTTCGAGATTTCGTGACATTCCATTGAAAATAGCAATAACTCATAAGAATCGAGAAGGAAGGAAATGAGTTCATGAAATATTCAAAACCACCAAAGTGAATTATGGGGATAAATGTGCTCATAATTGGTGTAAGTTTCAATATATCAAGCTTTATTATGCCTTTGTGTTTTGAGATTTTGTGACCTTCCGTTGAAAATAGCGATAACTCATAGGAATCGAGAACGAAGAAAATGAGTTCATAAAATGTTCAAAACCACCAAAGTGAATTATGGGGATAAAGGTGCTCATAAGTTTCAAAATATCGAACTTTATTATGCCATTACGTTTCGAGATTTCGTGACATTCCATTTAAAATAGCGATAACTTATAAGATTCGAGAAGGAAATGAGTTCATGAAATGTTTAAAACCACCAGAGTGAATTATGGGGATAAATGTGCTCATAAGTGGTGTAAATTTCAAAATATAACTTTATTATGCCATTACGTTTCGAGATTTCGTGACATTCCATTGAAAATAGCGATAACTCATAAGAATAGGAAATGAAAATATCAAACTTATGAATATGGTTTAATTTTATTATGTGGATAAATATGCTCATAAGTGGTGTAAGTTTCAATATATCAAACTTTATTATGCCATTACGTTTCGAGATTTCGTGACATTCCATAGAAAATAGCGATAACTCATAAGAATCGAGAAGGAAGGAAATGAGTTCATGAAATGTTCAAACCACCAGACTGAATTATGGGGATAAATGTGCTCATAAGTTGTGTAAATTGCAATATATCAAACTTTATTATGCCATTGCGTTTCGAGATTTCGTGCCATTCCATTGAAAATAGCAATAACTCATAAGAATCGAGAAGGAAGGAAATGAGTTCATGAAATATTCAAAACCACCAAAGAGAATTATGGGGATCAATGTGCACATAAGTGATTTAAGTTTCAAAATATCAAACTTTATTATGCCATTACGTTTCGAGATTTCGTGACATTCCATTGAAAATAGCGATAATTCATAAGAATAGGAAATGAAGATATCAAACTTATGAATATGGTTTAATTTTATTATGTGGATAAATGTGCTCATAAGTGGTGTAAGTTTCAATATATCAAACTTTATTATGCCATTGCGTTTTCGAGATTTCGTGACCTTCCATCGAAAATAGCGATAACTCATAAGAATCGAGAACGAAGAAAATGAGTTCATGAAATGTTCAAAACCACCAAAGTGAATTATGGGGATAAATGTGCTCATAATTGGTGTAAGTTTCAAAATATCAAGCTTTATTATGCCTTTGTGTTTTGAGATTTTGTGACCTTCCGTTGAAAATAGCGATAACTCATAAGAATCGAGAACGAAGAAAATGAGTTCATAAAATGTTCAAAACTACCAAAGTGAATTATGGGGATCAATGTGCACATAAGTGATTTAAGTTTCAAAATATCAAACTTTATTATGCCATTACGTTTCGAGATTTCGTGACATTCCATTGAAAATAGCGATAACTCATAAGAATCGAGAAGGAAGGAAATGAGTTCATGAAATGTTCAAAACCACCAAAGTGAATTATGGGGATAAATGTGCTCATAATTGGTGTAAGTTTCAATATATCAAACTTTATTATGCCATTACGTTTTCGAGATTTCGTGACCTTCCATCGAAAATAGCGATAACTTATAAGAATCGAAAACGAAGAAAATGAGTTGATGAAATGTTCAAAAATAGTAAAGTGAGTTATGGGGATAAATGTGCTCGTAAGAGGTGTAAGTTTCAATATATCAAACTTTATTATGCCATTGCGTTTTCGAGATTTCGTGACCTTCCATCGAAAATATTGATAACTCATAAGAATTGAAAACGAAGAAAATGAGTTGATGAAATGTTCAAGACCACCAAAGTGAATTATGGGGATCAATGTGCACATAAGTGATTTAAGTTTCAAAATATCAAACTTTATTATGCCATTACGTTTCGAGATTTCGTGACATTCCATTTAAAATAGCGATAACTCATAAGAATAGGAAATGAAGATATCAAACTTATGAATATGGTTTAATTTTATTATGTGGATAAATGTGCTCATAAGTGGTGTAAGTTTCAATATATCAAACTTTATTATGCCATTACGTTTCGAGATTTCGTGATATTCCATAGAAAATAGCGATAATTCATAAGAATCGAGAAGGAAGAAAATGAGTTCATGAAATGTTCAAACCACCAGAGTGAATTATGGGGATAAATGTGCTCATAAGTGGTGTAAATTGCAATATATTAAACTTTATTATGCCATTGCGTTTCGAGATTTCGTGACATTCCATTGAAAATAGCAATAACTCATAAAAATCGAGAAGGAAGGAAATGAGTTCATGAAATATTCAAAACCACCAAAGTGAATTATGGGGATAAATGTGCTCATAATTGTTGTAAGTTTCAATATATCAAGCTTTATTATGCCTTTGTATTTTGAGATTTTGTGACCTTCCGTTGAAAATAGCGATAACTCATAAGAATCGAGAACGAAGAAAATGAGTTCATGAAATGTTCAAAACCACCAAAGTGAATTATGGGGATCAATGTGCACATAAGTGATTTAAGTTTCAAAATATCAAACTTTATTATGCCATTACGTTTCGAGATTTCGTGACATTCCATAGAAAATAGCGATAACTCATAAGAATCGAGAACGAAGAAAATGAGTTCATGAAATGTTCAAAACCACCAAAGTGAATTATGGGGATCAATGTGCACATAAGTGATTTAAGTTTCAAAATATCAAACTTTATTATGCCATTACGTTTCGAGATTTCGTGACATTCCATAGAAAATAGCGATAACTCATAAGAATCGAGAAGGAAGGAAATGAGTTCATGAAATGTTCAAAACCACCAGAGTGAATTATGGGGATAAATGTGCTCATAAGTGGTGTAAATTGCAATATATCAAACTTTATTATGCCATTGCGTTTCGAGATTTCGTGACATTCCATTGAAAATAGCAATAACTCATAAGAATCGAGAAGGAAGGAAATGAGTTCATGAAATATTCAAAACCACCAAAGTGAATTATGGGGATAAATGTGCTCATAATTGTTGTAAGTTTCAATATATCAAGCTTTATTATGCCTTTGTATTTTGAGATTTTGTGACCTTCCGTTGAAAATAGCGATAACTCATAAGAATCGAGAACGAAGAAAATGAGTTCATGAAATGTTCAAAACCACCAAAGTGAATTATGGGGATCAATGTGCACATAAGTGATTTAAGTTTCAAAATATCAAACTTTATTATGCCATTACGTTTCGAGATTTCGTGACATTCCATAGAAAATAGCGATAACTCATAAGAATCGAGAAGGAAGGAAATGAGTTCATGAAATGTTCAAACCACCAGAGTGAATTATGGGGATAAATGTGCTCATAAGTGGTGTAAATTGCAATATATTAAACTTTATTATGCCATTGCGTTTCGAGATTTCGTGACATTCCATTGAAAATAGCAATAACTCATAAGAATCGAGAAGGAAGGAAATGAGTTCATGAAATATTCAAAACCACCAAAGTGAATTATGGGGATAAATGTGCTCATAATTGGTGTAAGTTTCAATATATCAAGCTTTATTATGCCTTTGTGTTTTGAGATTTTGTGACCTTCCGTTGAAAATAGCGATAACTCATAGGAATCGAGAACGAAGAAAATGAGTTCATAAAATGTTCAAAACCACCAAAGTGAATTATGGGGATAAAGGTGCTCATAAGTTTCAAAATATCGAACTTTATTATGCCATTACGTTTCGAGATTTCGTGACATTCCATTTAAAATAGCGATAACTTATAAGATTCGAGAAGGAAATGAGTTCATGAAATGTTTAAAACCACCAGAGTGAATTATGGGGATAAATGTGCTCATAAGTGGTGTAAATTTCAAAATATAACTTTATTATGCCATTACGTTTCGAGATTTCGTGACATTCCATTGAAAATAGCGATAACTCATAAGAATAGGAAATGAAAATATCAAACTTATGAATATGGTTTAATTTTATTATGTGGATAAATATGCTCATAAGTGGTGTAAGTTTCAATATATCAAACTTTATTATGCCATTACGTTTCGAGATTTCGTGACATTCCATAGAAAATAGCGATAACTCATAAGAATCGAGAAGGAAGGAAATGAGTTCATGAAATGTTCAAACCACCAGACTGAATTATGGGGATAAATGTGCTCATAAGTTGTGTAAATTGCAATATATCAAACTTTATTATGCCATTGCGTTTCGAGATTTCGTGCCATTCCATTGAAAATAGCAATAACTCATAAGAATCGAGAAGGAAGGAAATGAGTTCATGAAATATTCAAAACCACCAAAGAGAATTATGGGGATCAATGTGCACATAAGTGATTTAAGTTTCAAAATATCAAACTTTATTATGCCATTACGTTTCGAGATTTCGTGACATTCCATTGAAAATAGCGATAATTCATAAGAATAGGAAATGAAGATATCAAACTTATGAATATGGTTTAATTTTATTATGTGGATAAATGTGCTCATAAGTGGTGTAAGTTTCAATATATCAAACTTTATTATGCCATTGCGTTTTCGAGATTTCGTGACCTTCCATCGAAAATAGCGATAACTCATAAGAATCGAGAACGAAGAAAATGAGTTCATGAAATGTTCAAAACCACCAAAGTGAATTATGGGGATAAATGTGCTCATAAGTGGTGTAAGTTTCAATATATCAAACTTTATTATGCCATTGCGTTTTCGAGATTCCGTGACATTCCATCGAAAATAGCGATAACTCATAAGAATCGAGAACGAAGAAAATGAGTTCATGAAATGTTCAAAACCACCAAAGTGAATTATGGGGATCAATGTGCACATAAGTGATTTAAGTTTCAAAATATCAAACTTTATTATGCCATTACGTTTCGAGATTTCGTGACATTCCATTGAAAATAGCGATAACTCATAAGAATCGAGAAGGAAGGAAATGAGTTCATGAAATGTTCAAAACCACCAAAGTGAATTATGGGGATAAATGTGCTCATAATTGGTGTAAGTTTCAATATATCAAACTTTATTATGCCATTACGTTTTCGAGATTTCGTGACCTTCCATCGAAAATAGCGATAACTCATAAGAATCGAAAACGAAGAAAATGAGTTGATGAAATGTTCAAAAATAGTAAAGTGAGTTATGGGGATAAATGTGCTCGTAAGAGGTGTAAGTTTCAATATATCAAACTTTATTATGCCATTGCGTTTTCGAGATTTCGTGACCTTCCATCGAAAATATTGATAACTCATAAGAATTGAAAACGAAGAAAATGAGTTGATGAAATGTTCAAGACCACCAAAGTGAATTATGGGGATCAATGTGCACATAAGTGATTTAAGTTTCAAAATATCAAACTTTATTATGCCATTACGTTTCGAGATTTCGTGACATTCCATTTAAAATAGCGATAACTCATAAGAATAGGAAATGAAGATATCAAACTTATGAATATGGTTTAATTTTATTATGTGGATAAATGTGCTCATAAGTGGTGTAAGTTTCAATATATCAAACTTTATTATGCCATTACGTTTCGAGATTTCGTGATATTCCATAGAAAATAAGCGATAATTCATAAGAATCGAGAAGGAAGAAAATGAGTTCATGAAATGTTCAAACCACCAGAGTGAATTATGGGGATAAATGTGCTCATAAGTGGTGTAAATTGCAATATATTAAACTTTATTATGCCATTGCGTTTCGAGATTTCGTGACATTCCATTGAAAATAGCAATAACTCATAAAAATCGAGAAGGAAGGAAATGAGTTCATGAAATATTCAAAACCACCAAAGTGAATTATGGGGATAAATGTGCTCATAATTGTTGTAAGTTTCAATATATCAAGCTTTATTATGCCTTTGTATTTTGAGATTTTGTGACCTTCCGTTGAAAATAGCGATAACTCATAAGAATCGAGAACGAAGAAAATGAGTTCATGAAATGTTCAAAACCACCAAAGTGAATTATGGGGATCAATGTGCACATAAGTGATTTAAGTTTCAAAATATCAAACTTTATTATGCCATTACGTTTCGAGATTTCGTGACATTCCATAGAAAATAGCGATAACTCATAAGAATCGAGAACGAAGAAAATGAGTTCATGAAATGTTCAAAACCACCAAAGTGAATTATGGGGATCAATGTGCACATAAGTGATTTAAGTTTCAAAATATCAAACTTTATTATGCCATTACGTTTCGAGATTTCGTGACATTCCATAGAAAATAGCGATAACTCATAAGAATCGAGAAGGAAGGAAATGAGTTCATGAAATGTTCAAAACCACCAGAGTGAATTATGGGGATAGATGTGCTCATAAGTGGTGTAAATTGCAATATATCAAACTTTTATTATGCCATCAAGGCTTCGAGATTTCGTGACATTCCATTGAAAATAGCAATAACTCATAAGAATCGAGAAGGAAGGAAATGAGTTCATGAAATATTCAAAACCACCAAAGTGAATTATGGGGATAAATGTGCTCATAATTGTTGTAAGTTTCAATATATCAAGCTTTATTATGCCTTTGTATTTTGAGATTTTGTGACCTTCCGTTGAAAATAGCGATAACTCATAAGAATCGAGAACGAAGAAAATGAGTTCATGAAATGTTCAAAACCACCAAAGTGAATTATGGGGATCAATGTGCACATAAGTGATTTAAGTTTCAAAATATCAAACTTTATTATGCCATTACGTTTCGAGATTTCGTGACATTCCATAGAAAATAGCGATAACTCATAAGAATCGAGAAGGAAGGAAATGAGTTCATGAAATATTCAAACCACCAGAGTGAATTATGGGGATAAATGTGCTCATAAGTTGTGTAAATTGCAATATATCAAACTTTATTATGCCATTGCGTTTCGAGATTTCGTGACATTCCATTGAAAATAGCAATAACTCATAAGAATCGAGAAGGAAGGAAATGAGTTCATGAAATATTCAAAACCACCAAAGTGAATTATGAGGATAAATGTGCTCATAATTGGTGTAAGTTTCAATTTATCAAACTTTATTATGCCTTTGTGTTTTGAGATTTTGTGACCTTCCATTGAAAATAGCGAAAACTCATAGGAATCGAGAACGAAGAAAATAAGTTCATAAAATGTTCAAAAATAGTAAAGTGAGTTATGAGGATAAATGTGCTCGTAAGAGGTGTAAGTTTCAATATATCAAACTTTATTATGCCATTACGTTTTCGAGATTTCGTGACCTTCCATCGAAAATAGCGATAACTCATAAGAATCGAGAACGAAGAAAATGAGTTCATGAAATGTTCAAAACGACCAAAGTGAATTATGGGGATCAATGTGCACATAAGTGATTTAAGTTTCAAAATATCAAACTTTATTATGCCATTACGTTTTGAGATTTCGTGACATTCCATTGAAAATAGCGATAACTCATAAGAATAGGAAATGATAATATCAAACTTATGAATATGGTGTAAATTTAGTATGTGGATATATGATTTAAAAAAAGGTGTAAGTTTCAATATATCAAACTTTATTATGCCATTGCGTTTTCGAGATTTCGTGACCTTCCATCGAAAATAGCGATAACTCATAAGAATCGAGAACGAAGAAAATGAGTTCATGAAATGTTCAAAACCACCAAAGTGAATTATGGGGATCAATGTGCACATAAGTGATTTAAGTTTCAAAATATCAAACTTTATTATGCCATTACGTTTCGAGATTTCGTGACAGTCCATAGAAAATAGCGATAACTCATAAGAATCGAGAAGGAAGGAAATGAGTTCATGAAA
>JAMKOQ010000513.1:0-18236 GCA_026770425.1 Boechera divaricarpa | reverse complement strand
AATTATGGGGATAAATATGCTCATAATTGGTGTAAGTTTCAATATATCAAACTTTATTATGCCATTGTGTTTTGAGATTTTGTGACCTTCCATTGAAAATAAGCGATAACTCATAAGAATCGAGAAGCGAGAAAATGAGTTCATGAAATGTTCAAAAATAGTAAAGTGAATTATGGGGATAAATGTGCTCATAAAGGTGTAAGTTTCAATATATCAAACTTTATTATGCCATTGCGTTTCGAGATTTCGTGACATTCCATTGAAAATAGCGATAACTCATAAGAATCGAAAACGAAGAAAATGAGTTCATGAAATGTTCAAAACCACCAAAGTGAATTATGGGGATCAATGTGCACATAAGTGATTTAAGTTTCAAAATATCAAACTTTATTATGCCATTGCGTTTCGAGATTTCGTGACATTCCATTGAAAATAGCGATAACTCATAAGAATAGGAAATGAAGATATCAAACTTATGAATATGGTTTAATTTTATTATGTGGATAAATGTGCTCATAAGTGGTGTAAGTTTCAATATATCAAACTTTATTACCATTACGTTTGAGATTTCGTGACATTCCATTGAAAATAGCGATAACTCATAAGAATCGAAGGAAGGAAATGAGTTCATGAAATGTTCAAACCACCAAAGTGAATTATGGGGATAAATGTGCTCATAAGTGGTGTAAGTTTCAATATATCAAACTTTATTATGCCATTGCGTTTCGAGATTTCGTGACATTCCATTGAAAATAGCGATAACTCATAAGAATCGAGAAGGAAGGAAATGAGTTCATGAATTATCAAAACACCAAAGTGAATTATGGGGATAAATGTGCTCATAATTGGTGTAAGTTTCAATATATCAGCTTTATTATGCCTTTGTGTTTGAGATTTTGTGACCTTCCATTGAAAATAGCGATAACTCATAAGAATCGAACGAAGAAAATGAGTTCATAAAATGTTCAAAATAGTAAAGTGAATTATGGGGATAAATGTGCTCATAAGAGGTTAGTTTCAATATATCAAACTTTATTATGCCATTGCGTTTTCGAGATTTCGTGACATTCCATTGAAAATAGCGATAACTCATAAGAATCGAGAACGAAGAAAATGAGTTCATGAAATGTTCAAAACCACCAAAGTGAATTATGGGGATAAATGTGCTCATAAGTGGTGTAAGTTTCAATATATCAAACTTTATTATGCCATTACGTTTGAGATTTCGTGACATTCCATTGAAAATAGCGATAACTCATAAGAATCGAGAAGGAAGGAAATGAGTTCATGAAATGTTCAAAACCACCAGAGAGTGAATTATGGGGATAAATGTGCTCATAAATGGTGTAAATTTCAATATATCAAACTTTATTATGCCATTGCGTTTCGAGATTTCGTGACATTCCATTGAAAATAGCAATAACTCATAAGAATCGAGAAGGAGAAATGAGTTCATGAAATGTTCAAAACCACCAAAGTGAATTATGGGGATAAATGTGCTCATAAGAGGTGTAAGTTTCAATATATCAAACTTTATTATGCCATTGTGTTTTGAGATTTTGTGACCTTCCATTGAAAATAGCGATAACTCATAAGAATCGAGAGGAAGAAAATGAGTTCATGAAATGTTCAAAACCACCAAAGTGAATTATGGGGATAAATGTGCTCATAAGAGGTGTAAGTTTCAATATATCAAACTTTATTATGCCATTGCGTTTGAGATTTCGTGACATTCCATTGAAAATAGCGATAACTCATAAGAATCGAAAACGAAGAAAATGAGTTCATGAAATGTTCAAAACCACCAAAGTGAATTATGGGGATAAATGTGCTCATAAATGATTTAAGTTTCAAAATATCAAACTTTATTATGCCATTACGTTTCGAGATTTCGTGACATTCCATTGAAAATAGCGATAACTCATAAGAATAGGAAATGAAGATATCAAACTTATGAATATGGTTTAATTTTATTATGTGGATAAATGTGCTCATAAGTGGTGTAAGTTTCAATATATCAAACTTTATTATGCCACGTTTCGATTTCGTGACATTCCATTGAAAATAGCGATAACTCATAAGAATCGAGAAGGAAGAAAATGAGTTCATGAAATGTTCAAACCACCAGAGTGAATTATGGGGATAAATGTGCTCATAAGTGGTGTAAGTTTCAATATATCAAACTTTATTATGCCATTGCGTTTCGAGATTTCGTGACATTCCATTGAAAATAGCAATAACTCATAAGAATCGAGAAGGAAGGAAATGAGTTCATGAGATGTTCAAAACCACCAAAGTGAATTATGGGGATAAATGTGCTCATAAGAGGTGTAAGTTTCAATATATCAAACTTTATTATGCCTTTGTGTTTTGAGATTTTGTGACCTTCCATTGAAAATAGCGATAACTCATAAGAATCGAGAACGAAGAAAATGAGTTCATGAAATGTTCAAAACCACCAAAGTGAATTATGGGGATAAATATGCTCATAAGAGGTGTAAGTTTCAATATATCAAACTTTATTATGCCATTGCGTTTTGAGATTTCGTGACATTCCATTGAAAATAGCGATAACTCATAAGAATCGAGAAGGAAAAATGAGTTCATGAAATGTTCAAAACCACCAAAGTGAATTATGGGGATCAATGTGCTCATAAGTGGTTTAAGTTTCAATATATCAAACTTTATTATGCCATTACGTTTCGAGATTTCGTGACATTCCATTGAAAATAGCGATAACTCATAAGAATCGAGAAGGAAGGAAATGAGTTCATGAAATGTTCAAAACCACCAGAGTGAATTATGGGGATAAATGTGCTCATAAGTGGTGTAAGTTTCAATATATCAAACTTTATTATGCCATTGCGTTTGAATTTCGTGACATTCCATTGAAAATAGCGATAACTCATAAGAATCGAGAAGGAAGGAAATGAGTTCATGAAATATTCAAAACCACCAAAGTGAATTATGGGGATAAATGTGCTCATAAGTGGCGTATGTTACAATATATCAAGTTTGATTATGCTATTACGTTTTCGAGATTTCGTGACCTTCAATAGAAAATAGCGATAACTCATAAGAATCGAGAAGGAAGGAAATGAGTTCATGAAATGTTCAAAACCACCAGAGTGAATTATGGGGATATTGCTCATAAGTGGTGTAAATTGCAATATATCAAACTTTATTATGCCTTTGTGTTTTGAGATTTTGTGACCTTCCATTGAAAATAGCGAAAACTCATAGGAATCGAGAACGAAGGAAATGAGTTCATGAAATGTTCAAAAATAGCAAAGTGAGTTATGGGGATAAATGTGCTCATAAGTGATTTAAGTTTCAATATATCAAACTTTATTATGCCATTACGTTTCGAGATTTCGTGACATTCCATTGAAAATAGCGATAACTCATAAGAATAGGAAATGAAGATATCAAACTTATGAATATGGTTTAAGAGAATTATGGGGATAAATGTGCTCATAAGTGGTGTAAGTTTCAATATATCAAACTTTATTATGCCATTACGTTTCGAGATTTCGTGACCTTCCATCGAAAATAGCGATAACTCATAAGAATCGAGAACGAAGAAAATGAGTTCATGAAATGTTCAAAACCACCAAAGTGAATTATGGGGATAAATGTGCACATAAGTGGTGTAAGTTTCAATATATCAAACTTTATTATGCCATTGCGTTTCGAGATTTCGTGACATTCCATTGAAAATAGCAATAACTCATAAGAATCGAGAAGGAAGGAAATGAGTTCATGAAATATTCAAAACCACCAAAGTGAATTATGGGGATAAATGTGCTCATAATTGGTGTAAGTTTCAATATATCAAGCTTTATTATGCCTTTGTGTTTTGAGATTTTGTGACCTTCCGTTGAAAATAGCGATAACTCATAGAATCGAGAGGAAGAAAATGAGTTCATGAAATGTTCAAAACCAGTAAAGTGAATTATGGGGATAAATGTGCTCATAAGAGGTGTAAGTTTCAATATATCAAACTTTATTATGCCATTGCGTTTTCGAGATTTCGTGACCTTCCATGAAAATAGCGATAACTCATAAGAATCGAGAAGGAAGAAAATGAGTTCATGAAATGTTCAAAACCACCAAAGTGAATTATGGGGATAAATGTGCTCATAAGTGGTGTAAGTTTCAAAATATCAAACTTTATTATGCCATTACGTTTGAGATTTCGTGACTTTCCATCGAAAATAGCGATAACTCATAAGAATCGAGAACGAAGAAAATGAGTTCATGAAATGTTCAAAACCACCAAAGTGAATTATGGGGATAAATGTGCTCATAAGTGGTTTAAGTTTCAATATATCAAACTTTATTATGCCATTGCGTTTCGAGATTTCGTGACATTCCATTGAAAATAGCGATAACTCATAAGAATCGAGAAGGAAGGAAATGAGTTCATGAAATATTCAAAACCACCAAAGTGAATTATGGGGATAAATGTGCTCATAATTGGTGTAAGTTTCAATATATCAAACTTTATTATGCCTTTGCGTTTTGAGATTTTGTGACATTCCATTGAAAATAGCGATAACTCATAAGAATCGAGAACAAAGAAAATGAGTTCATGAAATGTTCAAAAATAGTAAAGTGAGTTATGGGGATAAATGTGCTCATAAGAGGTGTAAGTTTCAATATATCAAACTTTATTATGCCATTGCGTTTTCGAGATTTCGTGACCTTCCATTGAAAATAGCGATAACTCATAAGAATCGAAAACGAAGAAAATGAGTTCATGAAATGTTCAAAACCACCAAAGTGAATTATGGGGATCAATGTGCTCATAAGTGATTTAAGTTTCAAATATCAAACTTTATTATGCCATTACGTTTGAGATTTCGTGACATTCCATTGAAAATAGCGATAACTCATAAGAATAGGAAATGAAGATATCAAACTTATGAAAATGGTTTAATTTTATTATGTGGATAAATGTGCTCATAAGTGAGGTGTAAGTTTCAATATATCAAACTTTATTATGCCATTACGTTTGATTTCGTGACATTCCATTGAAAATAGCGATAACACATAAGAATCGAAATGAGTGCAATGCGTTCTTGGAATGTTCAAAACCACCAAAGTGAATAATGGGGATAAATGTGCTCATAAGTGGTGTAAGTTTCAATATATCAAACTTTATTATGCCATTACGTTTCGAGATTTCGTGACATTTCATTGAAAATAGCGATAACTCATAAGAATCGAGAAGGAAGTAAATGAGTTCATGAAATGTTCAAAACCACCAAAGTGAATTATGGGGATAAATGTGCTCATAATTGGTGTAAGTTTCAATATATCAAGCTTTATTATGCCTTTGTGTTTTGAGATTTTGTGACCTTCCATTGAAAATAGCGATAACTCATAGGAATCGAGAACGAAGAAAATGAGTTCATAAAATGTTCAAAAACACCAAAGTGAATTATGGGGATAAATGTGCACATAAGTGATTTAAGTTTCAAAATATCAAACTTTATTATGCCATTACGTTTCGAGATTTCGTGACATTCCATTGAAAATAGCGATAACTCATAAGAATCGAGAAGGAAGGAAATGAGTTCATGAAATGTTCAAAACCACCAGAGTGAATTATGTGGATAAATGTGCTCATAAGTGGTGTAAGTTTCAATATATCAAACTTTATTATGCCATTGCGTTTCGAGATTTCGTGACATTCCATTGAAAATAGCGATAACTCATAAGAATCGAGAAGGAAGGAAATGAGTTCATGAAATGTTCAAAACCACCAAAGTGAATTATGGGGATAAATGTGCTCATAAGAGGTGTAAGTTTCAATATATCAAACTTTATTATGCCATTGCGTTTTAGATTTGTGACATTCCATTGAAAATAGCGATAACTCATAAGAATCGAAAGGAAGAAAATGAGTTCATGAAATGTTCAAAAATAGTAAAGTGAATTATGGGGATAAATGTGCTCATAAGAGGTGTAAGTTTCAATATATCAAACTTTATTATGCCATTGCGTTTCGAGATTTCGTGACATTCCATTGAAAATAGCGATAACTCATAAGAATCAAGAGAAAGAAAATGAGTTCATGAAATGTTCAAAACCACCAAAGTGAATTATGGGGATAAATGTGCTCATAAGTGGTGTAAGTTTCAAAATATCAAACTTTATTATGCCATTACGTTTTGAGATTTCGTGACATTCCATTGAAAATAGCGATAACTCATAAGAATAGGAAATAAGAAATATCAAACTTATGAATATGGTTTAATTTTATTATGGGGATAAATGTGCTCATAAGTGGTGTAAGTTTCAATATATCAAACTTTATTATGCCATTGCGTTTCGAGATTTCGTGACATTCCATTGAAAATAGCGATAACTCATAAGAATCGAGAAGGAAGAAAATGAGTTCATGAAATGTTCAAAACCACCAAAGTGAATTATGGGGATAAATGTGCTCATAAGTGGTGTAAGTTTCAATATATCAAACTTTATTATGCCATTGCGTTTCGAGATTTCGTGACATTCCATTGAAAATAGCGATAACTCATAAGAATCGAGAAGGAAGGAAATGAGTTCATGAAATGTTCAAAACCATGAAATTATGGGGATAAATGTGCTCATAAGTGGTGTAAGTTTCAATATATCAAACTTTATTATGCCATTGTGTTTTGAGATTTTGTGACATTCCATTGAAAATAGCGATAACTCATAAGAATCGAGAAGGAAAATGAGTTCATGAAATGTTCAAAACCACCAAAGTGAATTATGGGGATAAATGTGCTCATAAGTGGTTTAAGTTTCAATATATCAAACTTTATTATGCCATTGCGTTTTGAGATTCGTGACATTCCATTGAAAATAGCGATAACTCATAAGAATCGAAGGAAGGAAATGAGTTCATGAAATGTTCAAAACCACCAAAGTGAATTATGGGGATAAATGTGCTCATAAGTGGTGTAAATTTCAATATATCAAACTTTATTATGCCATTGCGTTTTGAGATTTCGTGACATTCCATTGAAAATAGCGATAACTCATAAGAATCGAAGGAAGGAAATGAGTTCATGAAATGTTCAAAACCACCAAAGTGAATTATGGGGATAAATGTGCTCATAAGTGGTGTAAGTTTCAATATATCAAACTTTATTATGCCATTGCGTTTTGAGATTTCGTGACCTTCCATTGAAAATAGCGATAACTCATAAGAATCGAAGGAAGAAAATGAGTTCATAAAATGTTCAAAACCACCAAAGTGAGTTATGGGGATAAATGTGCTCATAAGGTGTAAGTTTCAATATATCAAACTTTATTATGCCATTGCGTTTTCGAGATTTCGTGACATTCCATTGAAAATAGCGATAACTCATAAGAATCGGAAGGAAGAAAATGAGTTCATGAAATGTTCAAAACCACAAAGTGAATTATGGGGATAAATGTGCTCATAAGTGGTGTAAGTTTCAAATATCAAACTTTATTATGCCATTACGTTTGAGATTAGTGACATTCCATTGAAAATAGCGATAACTCATAAGAATCGAGAAGGAGGAAATGAGTTCATGGAATGTTCAAAACCACCAAAGTGAATTATGGGGATAAATGTGCTCATAAGTGGTGTAAGTTTCAATATATCAAACTTTATTATGCCTTTGTGTTTTGAGATTTTGTGACCTTCTGAAAAAGCCCTAGCTTCTGAAGCATCACCAACAATTGTCTGGACTATGCTCTCAGCTCATTTAAGGAGCACCTCGAAGTGGAATCAACCCATAAATGCATCTCAAACGAAAGTTATGGCTTATCAAGCAGATGGACCAGAACGCGGTTGGACGCTGTGCATTCGTCGGAGAAATTCCGGCCAGACCATGAAGAACCGAGCAATGAGGAGACATGTTGGAATCTTGACTCAAAGACGAAGCCGTGAGAGTTGAATCAAGTCAATAGCTGCTCTGGATCAAAAGTTATGATTTTTCCAAAACAGCATTCTACCTCATTTGGGAAGCTGCGGTTCGAATGCTACAATCATATGTTTGGAATCGGGGAGAGCCTTGGCAATGTTTTAGAGCCTCTCCTCAACAGCAAGACATGTGCATCTAGTGTCTTCACTGTCCTCATATAGTGAAGACACACAAAGGCGTGCTAGATTGTACTCTTTTCCTTATCTTAAGTTTTCCCACTGGGTTTTCTGAGAAAGGTTTTAACGAGGCAACACCCTTAGTGCGCATTCCAGGGTTTGTTCTCAGTCTAATACATCCTCCACAAGCCCATGAATACTTCAGTATCAAGAGATATGCACGAAAATAAAGAGAATTTATGTTGCTCCAAACTTTCCATTTTGAGTTATTTCCTTTTCTTGCAAGTCTTGTTTATTGAAACTACTTGCTGTTTTCTTTATTTGTGACGTTTTCACCTAGGGTTATGTTATAAAAACCCCGGTCGTCACCTTGTATGTCAGCAGTTTAACCTAAAGAAAATTGAGTTTATTCTCTTAGAAAGGCAGCAGCCACTTCCCTTCGTTCTTCTCTTGTTTTGATTGAGT
The DNA here is from genome assembly GCA_026770425.1 of Boechera divaricarpa. Classification (NCBI taxonomy): domain Eukaryota; kingdom Viridiplantae; phylum Streptophyta; class Magnoliopsida; order Brassicales; family Brassicaceae; genus Boechera; species Boechera divaricarpa. The sequence goes on along the minus strand of JAMKOQ010000513.1, from coordinate 9,703 downwards.
AATTGCACTCTCAAGCCTGAGAATCCCGTGTTTATCACAGACTTCGCATCTTGTGTGGCCTCATCGATCCACTCGTTCTCATGACGAGCATCTCTTTTTGAAGAAGAACAACACCGTTGAAGAAGACTTGGTGTGACTCCAATCTCATCTTCAGCTGTCAAGCTTCAACCTTTGCTGCCTTGTGCTGCTGTCCTTTGGTGTGACTCCGAGGCGTGTATCATTTTGGTATCAGAGCTAAAAGCTCTATCCATCAGGTTGTATTCATCCAACCTTTATCCCTTTAATTCTCTGTTTTGCTGTTTGTTTTATTAATCAACAAAAAAAAACCAAAATAAAAATCTACTGCTTTCTTTTGTTTGAATCGTTTGTTTGCTTATGTTTGGGTTGTTAGTTGTTTGTTTCATTAATCTAGAAAAAAAAAGAAAAGAAGATAGAGCTGTAGAAGAAAACGAATTAGCTAGAGTGTTTCACCATTGTCTGTTTTGCTTCTGTTTTGTGAACTTGTTTTGTTGCATCCTGTTTGATCATTTAGAACTGAATTGAATCATCATATTAGGCTGTTGTTGCAACATTAGAGACTGAATTTTCGTGGCTGCTAGGTTCTTCAAGGAGAAGATAAAATTTGGAAATTAGGGCTTTAGGAGAATTAAGTGCAGTTTCCTTTTTCTGTTTCAGCTGCATTTCCTTTTTCTGTTTTATCTGAATTTCTATTTTTGATTAGAGCTGAAATTGACCACCTTATAAAAAAAAAAAATAAATATGAATCGTTAATTGCCTGAGCTGATGTGGTTATGAGTTATTTCTGTTGATTGTTTATTTACAATTTTTCGGATTCACTTATTGCTTGTGACAAAACTCTCACTCCCACTCAAACTAGCGATTTTAATTCTGTTTTTTGCGAGTACAACTTCAAACAGAATTTATGGAGTATAAAGAAGGAGATAAGAGTGATTACAACACATCGAAGTTGATTGGGGAGAAGAAGAATTCAACCTGGTGATTTTCAAGAGGAGTCATTGCGTGGAGATAATTGTGATGCTGAAACATGGGTAAACGAAACTGATTCTAACATCAGTTATGGAGATGATCTTGGACGTGAAGAAGAGTTTGAACATGAACCATCATACCGAACACTTCTTCAAAGATATCCAAAGCCATGGGCTTCATGGAACCCACCATGCAGGGTATCTTTCATCCCACACAAATCCAAATCCAGAATATATTATAGCGATGGAACTAAGTTTTTGGACTGTATTCTTTTTGTTTACAGGATTGGATTATCTACAATGAAACCAACATCATAAGTACTTCTCAGTACTACAGAATTCCCGTGAAGAGAAGCTGTCAATTGCCCTTGGACAACTCAGGGGGAAGCATTAAAGTGAATGGGATTGTAGTATAATCGATGGCATTACAAAGAGCCGAAAATCAGAACATGGGAAGAACTAAAATGGGTGATGCGTAAGAGGTATTCACCACAGGAGCTGCTGCAACAACACCAAACAAGTAGCAACAGCCCTACAATGCCCATTCGAACAACAAACGGTAATGAGAAAAGGAGTAGAAGCTAGAAGTGCACTTAACTTGGAAGGATGAAATGGATGAGTTAAATAAAGTCTTGTTGAACAAATGCATTTTAACGTTAAGCGCTCGTCTTGCCCAAAGGTTGTTGAGACAGGTCTGGAGTACGAAGGAAGAGTTGGACTCAACAAAGGATATCTCAAAAACTTTAGAAGGATTAAAACCGCTCCAAGATGTAGTCTCAAAACAAGAGATCATGAGGATAATGGTGGCTCATAGGGGTACATGTTGTGTCTTAAAATCTTTAGAACTAACGTGTGCAGATGCAATCAACAGGACACGTACGCCAAGTTCTGCCCCACAAGAGAAACGTCATCAACACTAACACTAGTGCAACGAAATCTGACGTGACCAGCAAGTCATTGCCAAAACATTGATGGAACCTCTTCCAGGTTAGTACAATAGATACTCTTCTCAATTTAGACAAGAAATCTGAGCCTTTATTGCAAATATACACGTCCATAAAGCAAAAGAATCATTAGATACTGAACAGATTCGAAATTGTTTTAAACTCAAATAGAAAATAATTTCACATCTAATGATATAGTTCAATTAAAATTTGTCCTGATTTCTATGATTCAATGACTGTTTTAACACCTTGTCTAGTGCCCAAAGGTTGAAAAAGTTTCAGGTGCTAAGGGCATTACAGATCAAGAGGAGTTTCTCGGCCGAAACAAAGTCCATGGAGAAGTGACACGGAGGCTGAACAGATTTATGCGAGATGATGAGAGTGATGATGACCTGCCCCCGGATCAAAAGAACCACCTGATGCATCTTAAGATCATAACAAAACTGATAGCAAACTACCATGCTAATCCCAGCCCCACATATATGCGAGGTAAGTACGTAACTCGTTAATCGTATGTGATTCTGACATTTCATACTTATGCAGGTTATGATGAGCCTACTTGATCACATCAATTCACGAATCGAGGAACCTACGATCAACACCAACAATCCCAAATCCAAGGAGAACATAAAGGGAATTAAAAGGCAATATAAAGTGTGGTGGAGACCACCTTGGAATCAAATACATGGCGATCCCCTCAATCAACGATGAAGGAGGAACTCTGGGCCTCTTACAAGCATTTCTACGAATCCAGCCTCGAGGAAAGTTTGTTTTGAGGACAAAACCTCTTGAAGAGGAGAGAATGACGCAGCCCTAGCTTCTGAATCATCACCAACAATTGCCTGGACTATGCTCTCAGCTCATTTAAAGGAGCACCTCGAAGTGGAATCAACCCAAACGCATCTCAAACGAAGAAGTTATGGCTTATGCAAGGCAGATGGACCAGAATCTGCCGGATTTGGACCGCTATGCCTTCATCTGGAAGGAATTCCAGCCAGACCATGAAGAACCGAGCAATGAGGAGACATGTTCTGGAATCTTGACTCAAAGACGAAGCCGTGAGAGTTGGAATCAAGTCAATAGCTGCTCTGGATCAAAAGTTATGATTTTTTCAACAGCCCAGTTCTACACTTGCCTCATTTAGGCTACTTGGATTCGAATGCTACAATCATATGTTTGGAATCCGGGAGGCAGCCTGACGATACTAGGAGAAACCTCTCCTCAACAGCAAGACATGTGCATCTAGTGTCTTCACTGTCCTCATATAGTGAAGACACACAAAGACGTCTAAGGAATTGTACTCTTTTTCCTTATCTTAAGTTTCCCACTGGGTTTTTTTCTGAGAAAGGTTTTAACGAGGCAACACCCTTAGTGCGCATTCCAGGGTTTGTTCTCAGTCTATTACATCCTCCACAAGCCCAAGAATACTTCAGTATCCAAGAGATATGCACGAAAATAAAGAGGAGCTCATGTTGCTCAAAACTTTCCATTTTTGAGTTATTTCCTTTTTCTTGCAAGTCTTGTTGTTTCTATTGAAACTACTTGCTGTTTTGCTTTATTTGTGACGTTTTTCACCTAGGGTTATGTTATAAAAACCCCCAGGTCGTACCTTGTATGAAAAGCAAGTTTTAACCTAAAGAAAATTGAGTTTATTCTCTTAGAAAGGCAGCAGCCGCTTCCCTTAGTTCTTCTCTTGTTTTGATTGAGTAATTGCACTCTCAAACCTGAGAATCACGTGTTTATCACAAGACTTCCGCATCTTGTGTGGCCTCATCCCGATCCACTCGTTCTCCTTCAAGACGAGCATCTGAAACACGAAGAAGAACAACACCGTTGAAAGAAGACTTGGTGTGACTCCAATCTCATCTTCAGCTGTCAAGCTTCAACCTTTGCTGCCTTGTGCTGCTGTCCTTTGGTGTGACTCTGAGGCGTGTATCACCTTCCATTGAAAATAGCGATAACTCATAAGAATCGAAAGGAAGAAAATGAGTTCATGAAATGTTCAAAACCACCAAAGTGAATTATGGGGATAAATGTGCTCATAAGTTTCAAAATATCAAACTTTATTATGCCATTACGTTTCGAGATTTCGTGACATTCCATTGAAAATAGCGATAACTCATAAGAATCGAGAAAGAAATGAGTTCATGAAATGTTCAAAACCACCAAAGTGAATTATGGGGATAAATGTGCTCATAAGTGGTGTAAGTTTCAATATATCAAACTTTATTATGCCATTACGTTTCGAGATTTCGTGACATTCCATTGAAAATAGCGATAACTCATAAGAATCGGAAATGAAGAATCAAGAATATGGTTTAAATTAGTTAATGTATTCAAAACCACCAAAGTGAATTATGGGGATAAATGTGCTCATAGTGGTGTAAGTTTCAATATATCAAACTTTATTATGCCATTGTGTTTTGAGATTTCGTGACATTCCATTGAAATAGCGATAACTCATAAGAATCGAGAAGGAAGAAAATGAGTTCATGAAATGTTCAAAACCACCAAAGTGAATTATGGGGATAAATGTGCTCATAAGTGGTGTAAGTTTCAATATATCAAACTTTATTATGCCATTGCGTTTCGAGATTTGTGACATTCCATTGAAAATAGCGATAACTCATAAGAATCGAGAAGGAAGGAAATGAGTTCATGAAATGTTCAAAACCACCAAAGTGAATTATGGGGATAAATGTGCTCATAAGTGGTGTAAGTTTCAATATATCAAACTTTATTATGCCATTGTGTTTTGAGATTTTGTGACCTTCCATTGAAAATAGCGATAACTCATAAGAATCGAGAAGGAAGAAAATGAGTTCATGAAATGTTCAAAACCACCAAAGTGAATTATGGGGATAAATGTGCTCATAAGTGGTGTAAGTTTCAATATATCAAACTTTATTATGCCATTGCGATTTCGAGATTTCGTGACATTCCATTGAAAATAGCGATAACTCATAAGAATCGAGAAGGAAAGAAATGAGTTCATGAAATGTTCAAAACCACCAAAGTGAATTATGGGGATAAATGTGCTCATAATTGGTGTAAGTTTCAATATATCAAACTTTATTATGCCTTTGTGTTTTGAGATTTTGTGACCTTCATTGAATAGCGATAACTCATAAGAATCGAGAAGGAAGAAAATGAGTTCATGAAATGTTCAAAATAGTAAAGTTATGGGGATAAATGTGCTCATAAGAGGTGTAAGTTTCAATATATCAAACTTTATTATGCCATTGCGTTTCGAGATTTCGTGACCTTCCATTGAAAATAGCGATAACTCATAAGAATCGAGAGGAAGAAAATGAGTTCATGAAATGTTCAAAACCACCAAAGTGAATTATGGGGATCAATGTGCTCATAAGTGGTTTAAGTTTCAATATATCAAACTTTATTATGCCATTCGTTTCGAGATTTCGTGACATTCCATTGAAAATAGCGATAACTCATAAGAATAGGAAATGAAGATATCAAACTTATGAAAATGGTTTAATTTTATTATGGGGATAAATGTGCTCATAAGTGGTGTAAGTTTCAATATATCAAACTTTATTATGCCATTGCGTTTCGAGATTTCGTGACATTCCATTGAAAATAGCGATAACTCATAAGAATCGAAAAGGAAGAAAATGAGTTCATGAAATGTTCAAACCACCAAGAGTGAATTATGGGGATAAATGTGCTCATAAGTGGTGTAAATTTCATATATCAAACTTTATTATGCCATTGCGTTACGAGATTCGTGACATTCCATTGAAAATAGCAATAACTCATAAGAATCGAGAAGGAAGGAAATGAGTTCATGAAAATTCAAAACCACCAAAGTGAATTATGGGGATAAATGTGCTCATAATTGGTGTAAGTTTCAATATAAAGCTTTATTATGCCTTTGTGTTTTGAGATTTTGTGACCTTCCATTGAAAATAGCGATAACTCATGAATCGAGAACAAAGAAAATGAGTTCATGAAATGTTCAAAAATAGTAAAGTGAATTATGGGGATAAATGTGCTCATAAGAGGTGTAAGTTTCAATATATCAAACTTTATTATGCCATTGCGTTTTCGAGATTTCGTGACCTTTGAAAATAGCGATAACTCATAAGAATCGAAACGAAGAAAATGAGTTCATGAAATGTTCAAAACCACCAAAGTGAATTATGGGGATAAATGTGCTCATAAGTGATGTAAGTTTCAAAATATCAAACTTTATTATGCCATTCGTTTCGAGATTTGTGACATTCCATTGAAAATAGCGATAACTCATAAGAATCGAGAAGGAAGGAAATGAGTTCATGAAATGTTCAAAACCACCAGAGTGAATTATGGGGATAAATGTGCTCATAAGTGGTGTAAGTTTCAATATATCAAACTTTATTATGCAGCGTTAGATTCTGAAGCATTACCAACGATTACCTGGTATGCTCTAAGGCTTCATTTAAGGAGCACCTGAGTGGAATCAATCCAAACCACCAAAGAAGAATTATGGCCTATACAACTCAAACAGAGCAGAATCTACAATTGGACCAATGCTCGTCAGAGGATTCCATCCAGAAAATGAAGAACCGAGTGAAAAGGGGGAAAGTTACTGAAATCTTGACTCAAAGACGAAAGTGAGAGTTGGAATCAGGTCAATAGCATCTCTGGATCAAAGTTATGATTTTTCCAACACGATGGATTCTACACTTGCCTCGAGTTAGAAGCTGCCGGATTTGGAATGCTACAATCATATGTTTGGAAACCGGGAGAACCTGGACGATACAAAAGCCTCTTCATGACAACGAAGACATGTCATCAGGTATCTTCACTGTCCTCATATAGTGAAGACACACAAAGACGTGCTAAGGAATTGTACTCTTTTCCTTATCTTCGGTTTTCCCCTTTGGGTTTTTCGAGAAAGGTTTTAACGAGGCAACACCCTTAGTGCGCAAACTTGGACTTGTTCTCAACTGTATCTTTCACCAGTTCAGAGACCTTCAGACTGAGAAGAATCGGAGGCGATAAAGAGGAGAAGGAACAAAAGTTTTTTCATTTTATTCAAACTTTCCATTTTTTGAGTTATTTCCATTTCTTTTGCAAGTCTTGTTGTTTCAATTAAAACTACTTGCTGTTCTATTATTTGTGATGTTTTTGACCTAGGGTTGTGTTATAAAATCCCAGGTGGGAAATTGTATCAAAAAGAGTTTTAACCTAAAAGAAAATTGAGTTTATTCTCTTAGAAGGCAGCAGCCGCTTCCTTTATTCTTCTCTTGTTTTGATTGAGTAATTGCACTCTCAAACCTGAGAATCACAAGTGTTTATCACAAGACTTCAGCACGTCTTGTGTGGCCTCACATCGATCCACTCGTTCTCCTTCAAGACGAGCATCTCTTTTGAAGAAGAACAACACCGTTGAAAGACTTGAGTGTGACTCCAATCTCATCTTCAGTTGTCAAGTTCAACCTTTGCTGACTTGTGCTGCTGTCCTTTAGTGTGACTCCTGGCTATATCAATTATGCCATTGCGTTTTGAGATTTCGTGACCTTCCATTGAAAATAGCGATAACTCATGGAATCGAAAACGAAGAAAATGAGTTCATGAAATGTTCAAAACCACCAAGTGAATTATGGGGATAAATGTGCTCATAAGTGGTGTAAGTTTCAATATATCAAACTTTATTATGCCATTGCGTTTTCGAGATTTCGTGACATTCCATTGAAAATAGCGATAACTCATAAGAATCGAAGGAAGAAAAATGAGTTCATGAAATGTTCAAAACCACCAAAGTGAATTATGGGGATAAATGTGCTCATAAGTGGTGTAAGTTTCAATATATCAAACTTTATTATGCCATTCGTTTCGAATTTCGTGACATTCCATTGAAAATAGCGATAACTCATAAGAATCGAGAAGGAGGGAAATGAGTTCATGAAATGTTCAAAACCACCAAAGTGAATTATGGGGATAAATGTGCTCATAAGTGGTGTAAGTTTCAATATATCAAACTTTATTATGCCTTTGTGTTTTGAGATTTCGTGACATTCCATTGAAAATAGCGATAACTCATAGGAATCGAAAGGAAGAAAATGAGTTCATAAATGTTCAAAACCAGTAAAGTGAGTTATGGGGATAAATGTGCTCATAAGAGGTGTAAGTTTCAATATATCAAACTTTATTATGCCATTGTTTTCGAGATTTCGTGACCTTCCATCGAAAATAGCGATAACTCATAAGAATCGAGAACGAAAATGAGTTCATGAAATGTTCAAAACCACCAAAGTGAATTATGGGGATCAATGTGCACATAAGTGATTTAAGTTTCAAAATATCAAACTTTATTATGCCATTACGTTTCGAGATTTCGTGACATTCCATTGAAAATAGCGATAACTCATAAGAATCGGAAATGAAGATATCAGTTATGAATATGGTTTAAACAGATTATGGGGATAAATGTGCTCATAAGTGGTGTAAGTTTCAATATATCAAACTTTATTATGCCATTACGTTTCGAGATTTCGTGACATTCCATTGAAAATAGCGATAACTCATAAGAATCGAAAAGGAAGAAAATGAGTTCATGAAATGTTCAAAACCACCAGAGTGAATTATGGGGATAAATGTGCTCATAAGTGGTGTAAATTTCAATATATCAAACTTTATTATGCCATTGCGTTACGAGATTTCGTGACATTCCATTGAAAATAGCGATAACTCATAAGAATCGAAGGAAGGAAATGAGTTCATGAAAATTCAAAACCACCAAAGTGAATTATGGGGATAAATGTGCTCATAATTGGTGTAAGTTTCAATATATCAAACTTTATTATGCCTTTGTGTTTTGAGATTTTGTGACCTAGTTGAAAATAGCGATAACTCATAAGAATCGAAACGAAGAAAATGAGTTCATGAAATGTTCAAAAATAGTAAAGTGAATTATGGGGATAAATGTGCTCATAAGAGTGTAAGTTTCAATATATCAAACTTTATTATGCCATTGCGTTTTCGAGATTTCGTGACCTTCCATGAAAATAGCGATAACTCATAAGAATCGAAAAGGAAAAATGAGTTCATGAAATGTTCAAAACCACCAAAGTGAATTATGGGGATCAATGTGCACATAAGTGGTGTAAGTTTCAATATATCAAACTTTATTATGCCATTCGTTTCGAGATTTCGTGACATTCCATTGAAAATAGCGATAACTCATAAGAATAGGAAATGAAGATATCAGACTTATGAATATGGTTTAATTTTATTATGTGGATAAATGTGCTCATAAGTGGTGTAAGTTTCAATATATCAAACTTTATTATGCCATTACGTTGAGATTTCGTGACATTCCATTGAAAATAGCGATAACTCATAAGAATCGAAAGGAAGAAAATGAGTTCATGAAATGTTCAAACCACCAAAGTGAATTATGGGGATAAATGTGCTCATAAGTGGTGTAAGTTTCAATATATCAAACTTTATTATGCCATTGGTTCGAGATTTCGTGACATTCCATTGAAAATAGCGAATACTCATAAGAAGAAGGAAGGAAATGAGTTCATGAAATTTCAAAACCACCAAAGTGAATTATGGGGATAAATGTGCTCATAATTGGTGTAAGTTTCAATATATCAAACTTTATTATGCCATTGTGTTTTGAGATTTCGTGACCTTCCATTGAAAATAGCGATAACTCATAAGAATCGGAAAGGAAAGAAAATGAGTTCATGAAATGTTCAAAAATAGTAAAGTGAATTATGGGGATAAATGTGCTCATAAGAAGTGTAAGTTTCAAAT
>JAMKOQ010000516.1:0-91550 GCA_026770425.1 Boechera divaricarpa | reverse complement strand
TTCGTTCAGTTACGTATTGCTGTTATCGCTGTTTTCAATGGAATGTCACGTACTCTCAAAACGAAATGTCATAATAAAATTTGAAATACTGAAAAATACACCACTTATGAGCATATTTATCCTCTTAATTCACTTTGGTAGTTTTTAACATTTCACATGAACTTATTTTCCTGCTTCTCGATTTTTCATTAGTTAACGCTGTTTTCAATGGAGAATCACGAATTCTCGAAACAGAATGTCATAATAAAATTTGAAATATTGAAAAATATAACACTTATGAGCATATTTATCCCGCATAATTCAATTTGGTAGTTTTCAACATTTCGTGAACCTATTTTTCTACTTCTATCGATTCTTCTGAGTTATCGCTGTTTTCAATGGAATGTCTGCGAAATCACAGCTTGAATGTCATAATAAAATTTGAAACATACAAACATATACTACTTATGAGCATGTTATCCCCATATTTCAATTTGGTAGTTTTCGACATTTCATGAACTTATTATCTTACTTCTCGATTCTTATTAGTTATCGCTGTTTTCAATGGAAAGTCACAAACTCTCGAAACGGAATGTCACAATAAAAGTTGAAATAGGAAACATACACCACTTATGAGCATATTTATCCCCTTAATTCACTTTGGTGGTTTTGCGTTTCATGAACTTATTTTTCTCCTTCTCCGATTCTTATTAGTTATTGTTGTTTTCAATGGAAGGTCACGAACTCGAAAGCGGAATGTCATAATAAAATTTAAAATATTGGAAACATACACCACTTATGAGCATATTTATCCCCTTATTTCACTTTGGTGGTTTTCAACATTTCATGAACTTATTTTCCTCCTTCCCGATTCTTATTAGTGATCGCTGTTTTCAATGGAAAGGTTACGAACACTTTCAAAACTAAATATCATAATAAAATTTGAAATACTGAAACATACACACCGCTTATGAGCATATTTATCCACTTAATTCACTTTGGTGGTTTTTCAACATTTCATGAACTTATTTTTCCTCCTTCTCTATTCTTATAAGTTATCGCTGTTTTCAATGGAAGGTCTGAACACTCGAAACGAAATGTCATAATAAAATTTGAAGTATTGAAACGTACACCACTAATGAGCATATTAATCCCCTTAATTCACTTTGGTGGTTTTCAACATTTCATGAACTGATTTTCCTCCTTCTCGATTCTTGTATGAGTTATCAGCTGTTTTCAATGGAAGGTCCACGAACTCTCGAAACGGAATGTCATAATAAAATTTGAAATATTAAAACATACACCACTTATGAGTATATTTATTCCCTTAATTTACTTTGGTGGTTTCAGCGTTTCATGAACTTATTTTCCTCCTCGATTCTTATTAGTGATCGCTGTTTTTCAATGGAAAGTTAAGAACACTCGAAACTGAATATCATAATAAAATTTGAAATATTGAAACATACACACCACTTATGAGCATATTTATCCAACTTAATTCACTTTGGTGGTGTTCAACATTTCATGAACTTATTTTCCTCCTTCTCTATTCTTATAAGTTATCGCTGTTTTCAATGGAAGGTCACGAACACTTCGAAGCTTGAGATGTCATAATACAATTTGAAGTATTGAAACATACACCACTAATGAGCATATTAATCCCCTTAATTCACTTTAATGGTTTTTGACATTTCATGAACTTATTTTCCTACTTCTCGATTCTTATGAGTTATTGCTGTTTTCAATGGAAGGTCACGAACTCTTTCGAGAAGCGAATGTCATAATAAAATTTGAAATATTAAAACATACACCACTTATGAGCATATTTATCCCCTTAATTCACTTTGGTGGTTTTCAATATTTCGCGAACTTATTTTTCCTATTTCTCGATTCTTATGAGTTATACGGCTGTTTTCAATGGAATGTCACGAACTGCGAAAGCGGAATGTCACAATAAAATTTGAAATATTGAAACATACACCACTTATGAGCATATTTATCCCCCTTAATTCACTTTGGTGGTTTTCAGCGTTTCATACTGAGACTTATTTTCTCCTTCCCGATTCTTATTAGTTATCGTTGTTTTCAATGGAAGGTCCGCGAACTCTCGAAGCGGAATGTCATGATAAAATTTAAAATATTGAAACATACACCACTTATGAGCATATTTATCCCCTTATTTCACTTTGGTGGTTTTGAACAATTCATGAACTTATTTTCCTATTTCTCGATTTTTATTAGTTAGCGCTGTTTTTTCAATGGAAAGTCAATTCTTTCGAAAGCGAATGTCATTATAAAATTTGAAATATTGAAGCATATACCACTTATGAGCATATTTATCCCCATATTTCAATTTGGTAGTTTTTCAACATTTCCTGAACTTATTTTCCTACTTTTTTCGATTCTTTACGAGTTGTAAGCTGTTTTCAATGGAGATGTTCACGAAATCCGAAAATGGCTTGAATGTCATAATAAAATTTAAAACATTGAAACATACACCACTTATGAAGCATATTTCAACTTTCATGAACTTATTATCTTACTTCTCGATTCTTATTAGTTATAAGCTGTTTTTCAATGGAAAGTCTGAAACTCTCGAAAACCGGAATGTCACAATAAAATTTAAAATATAGAAACATACACCACTTATGAGCATATTTATCCCCTTAATTCACTTTGGTGGTTTTCAACGTTTCATGAACTTATTTTTCTCCTTCCCGATTCTTATTAGTTATCGTTCTTTTCAATGGAAGGTCACTTGAACTCTTTCAGCTTGAATGTCATAATAAAATTTAAAATATTAAAACGTACACCACTTATGAGCATATTTATCCCCTTATTTTCACTTTGGTGGTTTTCAACATTTCATGAACTTATTTTTCTCTTTTGTCGATTCTTATTATTTATCGCTGTTTTCAATGGAAGGTCACAGACATCTCGAAAACAGAATGTCATAATAAAATTTGAAATATTGAAACATACACCACTTATGAACATATTTATCTACTTAATTCAGTTTGGTGGTTTTTCAACATTTCATGAACTTATTTTCCTCCTTCTCCATTCTTATAAGTTATCGCTGTTTTCAATGGAAGGTCACGAACACTCGAAGCGAAATGTCATAATAAAAATTTGAAGTATTGAAACATACACACCACTAATGAGCATATTTAATCCCCTTAATTCACTTTGGTGGTTTTCAACATTTCATGAACTTACTTTCCTCCTTCTCGATTCTTATGAGTTATCGCTGTTTTCAATGGAAGGTCACGAACTCTCGAAACGGAATGTCATAATCAAAGTTGAAATATTAAAACATACACCACTTATGAGTATATTTATCCCACTTAATTTACTTTGGTGGTTTTCAACATTTCATGAACTTATTTTCCTATTTCTCGATTCTTATGAGTTATCGCTGTTTTCAATGGAGTATGTCACGAACTCTCGGAACGGAATGTCATAATAATATTTGAAGTATTGAAACATACACCACTTATAAGCACATTTATCCCCATAATTCAATTTGGTAGTTTTCAACATTTCATGGCTTATTTCCCTATTTCTCGATAGGTTAACTTACGAGTTACAGGTGTTTTTAATGTAATGTGCGAAATCACGAAACGGAATGTCATAATAAAATTTGAAATATTGAAACATACACCACTTATGAGCATATTTATCCATAATTCACTTTGGTGGTTTTCAACATTTCATAAACTTATTTTTCCCACTTCTCGATTCTTATTAGTTATCGCTGTTTTCAATCGAAAGTCACGTACTCTCGAAACGGAATGTCATAATAAAATTTTAAATACTCGAAACATACACCAATTACTTAGGCATATTTATCCGCTTAATTCACTTTGGTAGTTTTCAACATTTCATGAACTTATTTTTCCTACTTCTCGATTCTTACGAGTTATCGCTGTTTTCAATGGAATGTCACGAAATCACGAAACAGAATGCCATAATAAAATTTGAAACATTGAAACATACACCACTTATGAACATATTTCAACTTTCATGAACTTATTATCTTACTTCTCGATTCTGTATTAGTTATCAGATGTTTTCAATGCAAAGTCACAAACTCTCGAAACGGAATGTCACAATAAATTTTGAAATATTGTTAAAAACATACACCACTTATGAGCATATTTATCCTCTTAATTCACTTTGGTGGTTTTCAACGTTTCATGAACTTATTTTTCTCCTTCCCAATTCTTATTAGTTATCGTTGTTTTCAATGGAAGGTCACGAACTCTCGAAACGGAATGTCATAATAAAATTTAAAATATTGAAACATACACCACTTATAGGCATATTTTATCCCCCTTATTTCACTTTGGTGGTTATCAACATTTCATGAACTTATTTTCCTACTTCTCGATTCTTATTAGTGATCGCTGTTTTCAATGGAAAGTTACGAATTTTCGAAACTAAATATCATAATAAAATTTGAAATATTGAAACATACACACCACTTATGAGCATATTTATCCACTTAATTCACTTTGGTGGTTTTCAAGATTTCATGAACTTTATTTTCCTCCTTCTCGATTCTTATATTAGTTGTCGGCTGTTTTTTCAATGGAAAGTCACGGAACTTTCGAAGCGAAATGTCATAATAAAATTTGAAGTATTAAAACATACACCACTAATGAGCATAGTTATCCCCTTATTTCACTTTGGTGGTTTTCAACATTTCGCGAACTTATTTTCCTATTTCTCGATTCTTACACGAGTTACCGTTGTTTTTAATGGAATGTCACGAAATCACGAAACAGAATGTCATAATAAAATTTGAAATATTGAAACATACACCACTTATGAGCATATTTATCCATAACTCACTTTGGTGGTTTTCAACATTTCATGAACTTATTTTCCTATTTCTCGATTCTTACGAGTTATAAGCTGTTTTTAATGGAATGTCCGCGAAATCACGAAAGCGAATGTCATAATAAAATTTGAAATATTGAATTATACACCACTTATGAGCATATTTAGCCACTTAATTCACTTTGGTGGTTTCAACATTTCCTTAAACTTATTTTTCTTACTTCTCGATTCTTATTAGTTATCGTTGTTTTCAATGGAATGTCACGAATAACGAAGCGGAATGTCATAATAAAAATTTGAAATACTGAAAAATACACCACATATGAGAATATTTATCCCCTTAATTCACTTTGGTAGTTTTTAACATTTCATGAACTTATTTTCCTACTTCTCGATTTTTATTAGTTAAGCATTTGTTTTCAATGGAAAGTCACCGAATTCTGGTAATGTCATAATAAAATTTGAAATATTGAAAAATATAACACTTATGAGCATGTTTATCCCCATAATTCAATTTTGGTAGTTTTCAACATTTAAAGTGA
The DNA here is from genome assembly GCA_026770425.1 of Boechera divaricarpa. NCBI lineage: Eukaryota > Viridiplantae > Streptophyta > Magnoliopsida > Brassicales > Brassicaceae > Boechera > Boechera divaricarpa. The sequence continues at coordinate 86,184 of JAMKOQ010000516.1, read as the reverse complement.
ACTTATTTTTCTACTTCTCGATTCTTCACAGTTATCAGCTGATTTCAATGGAATGTCGCGAAATCTCGCAGCGGAATGTCATAATAAAATTTGAAACATTGAAACATACACCACTTATGAACATATTTATCCCCTTAATTCACTTTGTGGTGGTTTTCAACGTTTCTGTGAACTTATTATCTTACTTCTCGATTCTTTATTAGTTATCGCTGTTTTCAATGGAAAGTCACAAACTCTCGAAGCGGAATGTCATAATAAAATTTGAAATATTGAAACATACACCACTTATGAGCATATTTATCCCCTTAATTCACTTTGGTGGTTTTCAACGTTTCATGAACTTATTTTTCTCCTTCCGATTCTTATTAGTTATTGTTGTTTTCAATGGGAAGGTCCGCGAACTCTGAAAGCGGAATGTCATAATAAAATTTAAAATATTGAAACGCATACACCACTTATGAGGCATATTTATCCCCTTATTTCCACTTTGGTGGTTTTCAACATTTCACTTGAACTTATTTTCCTACTTCTCGATTTTTTTTTTATTAGTTAGCTGTTGTTTCAATGGAAAGTCACGAATTCTCGAAACGGAATGTCATTATAAAATTTGAAATATTGAAATATACACCATTTATGAGCATATTTATCCCCATATTTCCAATTTGGTAATTTTTCAACATTTCACTTGAACTTATTTTCCTACTTCTCGATTCTTACGAGTTATCGCTGTTTTCAATGGAATGTCACGAAATACACGAAACGGAATGTCATAATAAAATTTGAAACATTGAAACATACTACCACTTATGAGCATATTTCAACTTTCATGAACTTATTATCTTACTTCTCGATTCTTAGTAGTTATCGCTGTTTTCAATGGAAAGTCACAAACTCCTCGGAAGTGGAATGTCACAATAAAATTTAAAATATAGAAACATACACCACTTATGAGCATATTTATCCCTTTAATTCACTTTGGTGGTTTTCAACGTTTCATGAACTTATTTTCCTCCTTCCCGATTCTTATTAGTTATCGTTCTTTTTCAATGGAAGGTCCCACGAGCTCTCGAAACGGAATGTCATAATAAAATTTGAAAATATTAGAAACATTTACCACTTATGAGCATATTTATCCCCTTATTTCACTTTGGTGGTTTTCAACATTTCATGAACTTTATTTTCCTCCTTCTCCATTCTTATAAGTTATCGCTGTTTTCAATGGAAGGTCACGAACACTCGAAACGAAATGTCATAATGTAAAATTTGAAGTATTGAAACATACACCACTAATGAGCAATTTAATCCCCTTAATTCGCCTTGCATTGGCGTTTTCAGCATTTCATGAACTTGCTTTCCTCCTTCTCGATTCTTATGAGTTATCGCTGTTTTCAATGGAAGGTCACGAACTCTCGAAACGGAATGTCATAATAAAATTTGAAATATTAAAACATACACCACTTATGAGTATATTTATCCCCTTAATTTACTTTGGTGGTTTTCAACATTTCATGAACTTATTTTCCTATTTCTCTGATTCTTATGAGTTATCGCTGTTTTTCAATGGAATGTCACGAACTCTCGAAACGGAATGTCAATAATAATATTTGAAATATTGAAACATACACCACTTATGAGCACATTTATCCCCATAATTCAATTTGGTAGTTTTCAACATTTCATGAACTTATTTTCCTATTTCTCGATTCTTCTGAGGTCTGAGGTGTTTTAATGTAATCATCACGAAATCACGAAACGGAATGTCATAATAAAATTTGAAATATTGAAACATACACCAATTATGAGCATATTTATCCACTTAATTCACTTTGGTGGTTTTCAACATTTCATGAACTTATTTTCCCACTTCTCGATTCTTATTAGTTATCGTCTATTTGTTTTCAATGGAAAGTCACGAACTCTCAAAAACGGAATGTCATAATAAAATTTTAAATACTGAAACATACACCAATTATGAGCATATTTATCCCCTTAATTCACTTTGGTAGTTTTCCAACATTTCATGAACTTATTTTCCTACTTCTCGATTCTTACGAGTTATACAGCTGTTTTCAATGGAATGTCACGAAATCACGAAACAGAATGTCATAATGTAAAATTTGAAACATTGAAACATACACCACTTATGAACATATTTATCCTTATAATTCAATTTGGTAGTTTTCAACATTTCATAGAACTTATTATCTTACTTTTCCTATTTCGATTCTTATTAGTTATCGATGTTTTCAATGGAAAGTCACAAACTCTCGAAACGAATGTCATTAATAAAATTTGAAATATTGAAACATACACCACTTATGAGCATATTTATCCCCTTAATTCACTTTGGTGGTTTTTCAGATTTCCATGAACTTATTTTCCCTCCTTTCCCAATTCTTATTAGTTAATCGTTGTTTTCAATGGAAGGTCCACAGCGTAACTCTCGAAAGCGGAATGTCATAATAAAATTTAAAATATTGGAAACATACACCACTTATGAGGCATATTTATCCCCTTATTTCACTTTGGTGGTTTTCAACACTTTCATGAACTTATTTTCTACTCTTCGATTCTTATTAGTGATCAGCTGTTTTCAATGGAAAGTTACGAACACTCGAAACTAAATATCATAATAAAATTTGAAATATTGAAACATACACACCACTTATGAGCATATTTATCCACTTAATTCACTTTGGTGGTTTTCAACATTTCGTGAACTTATTTTCCTCCTTCTCTATTCTTATAAGTTATCGCTGTTTTCAATGGAAGGTCACGAACACTCGAAACGAAATGTCATAATAAAATTTGAAGTATTGAAACGTACACCACTAATGAGCATATTAATCCCCTTAATTCACTTTGGTGGTTTTCAACATTTCATGAACTTATTTTCCTCCTTCTCGATTCTTATGAGTTATCGCTGTTTTCAATGGAAGGTCACGAACTCTCGAAACGGAATGTCATAATAAAATTTGAAATATTAAAACATATACCACTTATGAGTATATTTATTCCCTTAATTTACTTTGGTGGTTTTCAACGTTTCATGAACTTATTTTCCTCCTCGATTCTTATTAGTGATCGCTGTTTTCAATGGAAAGTTAAGAACACTCAAAACTGAATATCATAATAAAATTTGAAATATTGAAACATACACACCACTTATGAGCATATTTATCCACTTAATTCACTTTGGTGGTTTTCAACATTTCATGAACTTATTTTCCTCCTTCTCTATTCTTATAAGTTATCGCTGTTTTCAATGGAAGGTCACGAACACTCGAAACGAAATGTCATAATAAAATTTGAAGTATTGAAACATACACCACTTATGAGCATATTAATCCCCTTAATTCACTTTAATGGTTTTCAACATTTCATGAACTTATTTTCCTCCTTCTCGATTCTTATGAGTTATTGCTGTTTTCAATGGAAGGTCACGAACTCTCGAAACGGAATGTCATAATAAAATTTGAAATATTAAAACATACACCACTTATGAGCATATTTATCCCCTTAATTTACTTTGGTGGTTTTCAATATTTAATGAACTTATATTCCTATTTCTCGATTCTTATGAGTTATCGCTGTTTTCAATGGAATGTCACGAACTCTCGAAACGGAATGTCACAATAAAATTTGAAATATTGAAACATACACCACTTATGAGCATATTTATCCCCTTAATTCACTTTGGTGGTTTTCAACGTTTCATGAACTTATTTTTCTCCTTCCCGATTCTTATTAGTTATCGTTGTTTTCAATGGAAGGTCACGAACTCTCGAAACGGAATGTCATAATAAAATTTAAAATATTGAAACATACACCACTTATGAGCATATTTATCCCTTTATTTTACTTTGGTGGTTTTCAACAATTCATGAACTTATTTTCCTACTTCTCGATTTTTATTAGTTAACGCTGTTTTCAATGGAAAGTCACGAATTCTCGAAACGGAATGTCATAATAAAATTTGAAATATTGAAACATATACCACTTATGAGCATATTTATCAACATAATTTAATTTGGTAGTTTTCAACATTTCATGAACTTATTTTCCTACTTCTCGATTCTTATATTAGTTATCGCTGTTTTCAATGGAATATCACAAAATCACGAAACGGAATGTCATAATAAAATTTAAAACATTGAAACATACACCACTTATGAGCATATTTCAACTTTCATGAACTTATTATCTTACTTCTCGATTCTTATTAGTTATCGCTGTTTTCAATGGAAAGTCACAAACTCTCGAAACGGAATGTCACAATAAAATTTAAAATATTGAAACATACACCACTTATGAGCATATTTATCCCCTTAATTCACTTTGGTTGTTTTCAACGTTTCATGAACTTATTTTTCTCCTTCCCGATTCTTATTAGTTATCGTTGTTTTCAATGGAAGGTCACGAACTCTCGAAGCGGATTGTTATAATAAAATTTAAAATATTGAAACATACACCACTTATGAGCATATTTATATCCTTATTTCACTTTGGTGGTTTTCAACATTTCATGAACTTATTTTCCTATTTCTCGATTCTTATTAGTTATCGCTGTTTTCAATGGAAGGTCACGAACTCTCAAAACGGAATGTCATAATAAAATTTGAAATACTAAAACGTACACCACTTATGAACATATTTATCCACTTAATTCAGTTTGGTGGTTTTCAACATTTCATGAACTTATTTTCCTCCTTCTCTATTCTTATAAGTTATCGCTGTTTTCAATGGAAGGTCACGAACACTCGAAACAAAATGTCATAATAAAATTTGAAATATTGAAATATACACCACTAATGAGCATATTTATCCCCTTAATTCACTTTGGTGGTTTTCAACATTTCATGAACTTATTTTCCTATTTCTCGATTCTTACGAGTTATCGCTGTTTTCAATGGAATGTCACGAAATCACGAAACGGAATGTCATAATAAAATTTGAAATATTAAAACATACACCACTGATGAGCATATTTCAACATTTCATGAATTTATTTTTCTTCCTTCCCGATTCTTATTAGTTATCGTTGTTTTCAATGGAAGGTCACGAACTCTGGAAACGGAATGTCATAATAAAATTTAAAATATTGAAACATACACCACTTATGAGCATATTTATCCCCTTATTTCACTTTGGTGGTTTTCAACAATTCATGAACTTATTTTCCTCCTCGATTCTTATTAGTGATCGTTGTTTTCAATGGAAAGTTACGAATACTCGAAACTGAATATCATAATAAAATTTGAAATATTGAAACATACACACCATTTATGAGCATATTTATCCACTTAATTCACTTTGGTGGTTTTGAAGATTTCATGAACTTATTTTCCTCCTTCTCTATTCTTATAAGTTATCGCTGTTTTCAATGGAAGGTCACGAACACTCGAAACGAAATGTCATAATAAAATTTGAAGTATTGAAACATACACCACTAATGAGCATAGTTATCCCCTTATTTCACTTTGGTGGTTTTCAACATTTCATGAATTTATTTTCCTATTTCTCGATTCTTACGAGTTACCGCTGTTTTTAATGGAATGTCACGAAATCACGAAACGGAATGTCATAATAAAATTTGAAATATTGAAACATACACCACTTATAAGCATATTTATCCACTTAATTCACTTTGGTGGTTTTCAACTTTTCATAAACTTATTTTCTTACTTCTCGATTCTTATTAGTTATCGCTGTTTTCAATGGAATGTCACGTACTCTCAAAACGGAATGTCATAATAAAATTTGAAATACAGAAAAATACACCACTTATGAGCATATTTCTCCCCTTAATTCACTTTGGTAGTTTTTAACATTTCATGAACTTATTTTCCTACTTCTCGATTTTTATTAGTTAACGCTGTTTTCAATGGAAAGTCACGAATTCTCGAAACGGAATGTCATAATAAAATTTGAAATATTGAAACATATAACACTTATGTGAGCATATTTATCCCCATAATTCAATTTGGTAGTTTTCAACATTTCGTGAACTTATTTTCCTACTTCTCGATTCTTACGAGTTATCGCTGTTTTCAATGGAATGTCACGAAATCACGAAATGGAATGTCATAATAAAATTTGAAACATTGAAACATACACCACTTATGAACATATTTCAACTTTCATGAACTTATTATCTTACTTCTCGATTCTTATTAGTTATCGCTGTTTTCAATGGAAAGTCACAAACTCTCGAAACGGAATGTCACAATAAAATTTGAAATATTGAAACATACACCACTTATAAGCATATTTATCCCCTTAATTATCTTTGGTTGTTTTCAACGTTTCATGAACTTATTTTTCTCCTTCCCGATTCTTATTAGTTATCGTTGTTTTTAATAGAAGGTCACGAACTCTCGAAACGGAATGTCATAATAAAATTTAAAATATTGAAACATACACCACTTATGAGCATATTTATCCCCTTATTTCACTTTGGTGGTTTTCAACATTTCATGAACTTATTTTCCTCCTCGATTCTTATTAGTGATCGCTGTTTTCAATGGAAAGTTACGAACAGTCGAAACTAAATATCATAATAAAATTTGAAATATTGAAACATACACCACTTATGAGCATATTTATCCACTTAATTCACTTTGGTGGTTTTCAACATTTCATGAACTTATTTTCCTCCTTCTCGATTCTTATAAGTTATCGCTGTTTTCAATGGAAAGTCACGAACACTCGAAACAATGTCATAATAAAATTTGAAGTATTGAAACATACACCACTAATGAGCATATTAATCCCCTTAATTCACTTTGGTGGTTTTCAACATTTCATGAACTTATTTTCCTCCTTCTCGATTCTTATGAGTTATCGCTGTTTTCAATGGAAGGTCACGAACTCGAAACGGAATGTCATAATAAAATTTGAAATATTAAAACATACACCACTTATGAGTATATTTATCTCCTTAATTTACTTTGGTGGTTTTCAACATTTCATGAACTTATTTTCCTATTTCTCGATTCTTATGAGTTATCGTTGTTTTCAATGGAATGTCACGAACTCTCAAACGGAATGTCATAATAAAATTTGAAATATTGAAACATACACCACTTATGAGCACATTTATCCCCATAATTCAATTTGGTAGTTTTAAACATTTCATGAACTTATTTTCCTATTTTTCGATTCTTACGAGTTATAGTTGTTTTTAATGTAATGTCACGAATCACGAAACGGAATCTCATAATAAAATTTGAAATATTGAAACATACACCACTTATGAGCATATTTATCCGCTTAATTCACTTTGGTGGTTTTCAACATTTCATAAACTTATTTTCCACTTCTCGATTCTTATTAGTTATCGCTGTTTTCAATGGAAAGTCACGAAACTTCTCGAAACGGAATGTCATAATAAAATTTGAAATACTGAAACATACACCAATTATGAGCATATTTATCCGCTTAATTCACTTTGGTAGTTTTCAACATTTCATGAACTCATTTTCCTACTTCTCGATTCTTACGAAGTTATCGCTGTTTTCAATGGAATATCACGAAATCACGAAACGGAATGTCATAATAAAATTTGAAACATTGAAACATACACCACTTATGAACATATTTATCCCCTTATGAAACATTCTTCTGAAAGTTATCGCTGTTTTCAACGTTTCATGAACTTATTTTCCTCCTTCCCGATTCTTATTAGTTATCGTTGTTTTCAATGGAAGGTCACGAACTCTCGAAACGGAATGTCATAATAAAATTTAAAATATTGACACATACACCACTTATGAGCATATTTATCCACTTAATTCACTTTGGTGGTTTTCAACATTTCATGAACTTATTTTCCTCCTTTCGATTCTTATTAGTTATCGCTGTTTTCAATGGAAAGTTATGAACACTCGAAACTGAATATCATAATAAAATTGAAATATTGAAACATACACACCACTTATGAGCATATTTATCCACTTAATTCACTTTGGTGGTTTTCAACATTTCATGAACTTATTTTCCTCCTTCTCTATTCTTATAAGTTATCGCTGTTTTCAATGGAAGGTCACGAACACTCGAAACGAAATGTCATAATAAAATTTGAAGTATTGAAACATACACCACTACTGAGCATAGTTATCCCCTTATTTCACTTTGGTGGTTTTCAACATTTCATGAACTTATTTTCCTCCTTCTCGATTCTTATGAGTTATCGCTGTTTTCAATGGAAGGTCACGAACTCTCGAAACGGAATGTCATAATAAAATTTGAAATATTAAAACATACACCACTTATGAGTATATTTATCCCCTTAATTTACTTTGGTGGTTTTCAACATTTCATGAACTTATTTTCCTATTTCTCGATTCTTATGAGTTACCGCTGTTTTCAATGGAATGTCACGAACTCTCGAAACGGAATGTCATAATAATATTTGAAATATTGAAACATACACCACTTATGAGCACATTTATCCCCATAATTCAATTTGGTAGTTTTCAACATTTCATGAACTTATTTTCCTATTTCTCGATTCTTACGAGTTATAGTTGTTTTTAATGTAATGTCACGAAATCAAAACGGAATGTCATAATAAAATTTGAAATATTGAAACATACACCACTTATGAGCATATTTATCCGCTTAATTCACTTTGGTGGTTTTCAACATTTCATAAACTTATTTTCCTACTTCTCGATTCTTATTAGTTATCGTTGTTTTCAATGGAAAGTCACGAACTCTCAAACGGAATGTCATAATAAAATTTGAAATATTGAAACATACACCAATTATGAACATATTTATCAGCTTAATTCACTTTGGTAGTTTTCAATATTTCATGAACTCATTTTCCTACTTCCGATTCTTAGGAGTTATCATTGTTTTCAATGGAATGTCGAACTCTCGAAACGGAATGTCATAATAAAATTTAAAACATTGAAACATACACCACTTATGAACATATTTCAACTTTCATGAACTTATTATCTTACTTCCGATTCTTATTAGTTATCGCTGTTTTCAATGGAAGGTCACGAACTCTCGAAACGGAATGTCATAATAAAATTTGAAATATTGAAACATACACCACTTATGAGCATATTTATCCCCATAATTCACTTTGGTGGTTTTCAACATTTCATGAAGTTATTTTCCTACTTCTCGATTCTTATTAGTTATCGCTGTTTCAATGGAAAAGTCACGAAACTCACGAAAAGAATGTCATAATAAAATTTGAAATAGTGAAACATACACCACTTATGAGCATATTTATTCCCTGAATTCACTTTGGTGGTTTTCAACGTTTCATGAACTTATTTTCCTCCTTCCTGATTCTTATTAGTTATCGCTGTTTTCAATAGAAGGTCACGAACACTCGAAACGGAATGTCATAATAAAATTTGAAGTATTGAAACATACACCACTTATGAGCATATTTATCCCCTTAATTCACTTTGGTGGTTTTCAACATTTCATGAACTTATTTTCCTCCTTCTCGATTCTTATGAGTTATCGCTGTTTTCAATGGAAGGTCACGAACACTTTCGAAACGAAATGTCATAATAAAATTTGAAGTATTGAAACATACACCACTAATGAGCATATTAATCCCCTTAATTCACTTTGGTGGTTTTCAACATTTCATGAACTTATTTTCCTCCTTCTCGATTCTTATGAGTTATCGCTGTTTTCAATGGAAGGTCACGAACTCTCGAAACGGAATGTCATAATAAAATTTGAAATATTAAAACATACACCACTTATGAGCATATTTATCCACTTAATTCATTTGGTGGTTTTCAACATTTCATAAACTTATTTTCCAACTTCTCGATTCTTATTAGTTATCGCTGTTTTCAATGGAAAGTCACGTACTCTCAAACGGAATGTCATAATAAAATTTGAAATACTGAAACATACACCAATTATGAGCATATTTATCCGCTTAATTCACTTTGTTAGTTTTCAACATTTCATGAACTTATTTTCCTACTTCTCGATTCTTACGAGTTATCGCTGTTTTCAATGGAATGTCACGAAATCACGAATCGGAATGTCATAATAAAATTTGAAACATTGAAACATACACCACTTATGAACATATTTCAACTTTCATGAACTTATTATCTTACTTCTCGATTCTTATTAGTTATCGCTGTTTTCAATGGAAAGTCACAAACTCTCGAAACGGAATGTCACAATAAAATTTGAAATATTGAAACATACACCACTTATGAGCATATTTATCCACTTAATTCATTTTGGTGGTTTTCAAAATTTCATAAACTTATTTTCCAACTTCTCGATTCTTATTAGTTATCGCTGTTTTCAATGGAAAGTCACGTACTCTCAAAACGGAAAGTCATAATAAAATTTGAAATACTGAAACATACACCAATTATGAGCATATTTATCCGCTTAATTCACTTTGTTAGTTTTCAACATTTCATGAACTTATTTTCCTACTTCTCGATTCTTACGAGTTATCGCTGTTTTCAATGGAATGTCACGAAATCACGAAACGGAATGTCATAATAAAATTTAAAACATTGAAACATACACCACTTATGAACATATTTCAACTTTCATGAACTTATTATCTTACTTCCCGATTCTTATTAGTTATCGCTGTTTTCAATGGAAGGTCACGAACTCTGGAAACGGAATGTCATAATAAAATTTGAAATATTGAAACATACACCACTTATGAGCATATTTATCCCCTTAATTCACTTTGGTGGTTTTCAACATTTCATAACTTATTTTCCTACTTCTCTATTCTTACGAGTTATCGCTGTTTTCAATGGAAGGTCACGAACTCTCAAAACGGAATGTCATAATAAAATTTGAAATACTGAAACATACACCACTTATGAGCATATTTATCCCCATAATTCACTTTGGTGGTTTTCAACGTCTCATGAACTTATTTTCCTCCTTCCTGATTCTTATTAGTTATCGTTGTTTTCAATAGAAGGTCACGAACTCTCGAAACGGCATGTCATAATAAAATTTGAAATATTGAAACATACACCACTTATGAGCATATTTATCCCCTTAATTCACTTTGCTGGTTTTCAACATTTCATGAACTTATTTTCCTACTTCTCGATTCTTATTAGTTATCGCTGTTTTCAATGGAAGGTCACGAACTCTCAAAACGGAATGTCATAATAAAATTTGAAGTATTGAAACATACACCACTAATGAGCATATTAATCCCCTTAATTCACTTTGGTGGTTTTCAACATTTCATGAACTTATTTTCCTCCTTCTCGATTCTTATGAGTTATCGCTGTTTTCAATGGAAGGTCACGAACTCTCCAAACAGACTGTCATAATAAAATTTGAAATATTGAAACATACACCACTTATGAGCATATTTATCCACTTAATTCACTTTGGTGGTTTTCAACATTTCATAAACTTATTTTCCTACTTCTCGATTCTTATTAGTTATCGCTGTTTTCAATGGAAAGTCACGTACTCTCAAAACGGAATGTCATAATAAAATTTGAAATACTGAAACATACACCAATTATGAGCATATTTATCCGCTTAATTCACTTTGTTAGTTTTCAACATTTCATGAACTTATTTTCCTACTTCTCGATTCTTACGAGTTATCGCTGTTTTCAATGGAATGTCACGAAATCACGAATCGGAATGTCATAATAAAATTTGAAACATTGAAACATACACCACTTATGAACATATTTCAACTTTCATGAACTTATTATCTTACTTCTCGATTCTTATTAGTTATCGCTGTTTTCAATGGAAAGTCACAAAATCTCGAAACGGAATGTCACAATAAAATTTGAAATATTGAAACATACACCACTTATGAGCATATTTATCCACTTAATTCATTTTGGTGGTTTTCAAAATTTCATAAACTTATTTTCCAACTTCTCGATTCTTATTAGTTATCGCTGTTTTCAATGGAAAGTCACGTACTCTCAAAACGGAAAGTCATAATAAAATTTGAAATACTGAAACATACACCAATTATGAGCATATTTATCCGCTTAATTCACTTTGGTAGTTTTCAACATTTCATGAACTTATTTTCCTACTTCTCGATTCTTACGAGTTATCGCTGTTTTCAATGGAATGTCACGAAATCACGAAACAGAATGTCATAATAAAATTTGAAACATTGAAACATACACCACTTATGAACATATTTCAACTTTCATGAACTTATTATCTTACTTCTCGATTCTTATTAGTTATCGATGTTTTCAATGGAAAGTCACAAACTCTCGAAACGGAATGTCACAATAAAATTTGAAATATTGAAACATACACCACTTATGAGCATATTTATCCCCTTAATTCACTTTGGTGGTTTTCAACGTTTCATGAACTTATTTTTCTCCTTCCCAATTCTTATTAGTTATCGTTGTTTTCAATGGAAGGTCACGAACTCTCGAAACGGAATGTCATAATAAAATTTAAAATATTGAAACATACACCACTTATGAGCATATTTATCCCCTTATTTCACTTTGGTGGTTTTCAACATTTCATGAACTTATTTTCCTCCTCGATTCTTATTAGTGATCGCTGTTTTCAATGGAAAGTTAAGAACACTCGAAACTAAATATCATAATAAAATTTGAAATATTGAAACATACACACCACTTATGAGCATATTTATCCACTTAATTCACTTTGGTGGTTTTCAAGATTTCATGAACTTATTTTCCTCCTTCTCTATTCTTATAAGTTATCGCTGTTTTCAATGGAAGGTCACGAACACTTTCGAAGCGAAAATGTCATAATAAAATTTGAAGTATTGAAACATACACCACTAATGAGCATAGTTATCCCCTTATTTCACTTTGGTGGTTTTCAACATTTCATGAACTTATTTTCCTATTTCTCGATTCTTACGAGTTACCGTTGTTTTTAATGGAATGTCACGAAATCACGAAACAGAATGTCATAATAAAATTTGAAATATTGAAACATACACCACTTATGAGCATATTTCAACATTTCATGAACTTATTTTCCTATTTCTCGATTCTTACGAGTTACCGCTGTTTTTAATGGAATGTCACGAAATCACGAAACGGAATGTCATAATAAAATTTGAAATATTGAAACATACACCACTTATGAGCATATTTATCCACTTAATTCACTTTGGTGGTTTCAACATTTCATAAACTTATTTTCTTTACTTCTCGATTCTTATTAGTTATCGTTGTTTTCAATGGAATGTCACGTACTCTCAAAACGGAATGTCATAATAAAATTTGAAATACTGAAAAATACACCACATATGAGAATATTTATCCCCTTAATTCACTTTGGTAGTTTTTAACATTTCATGAACTTATTTTCCTACTTCTCGATTTTTATTAGTTAACGCTGTTTTCAATGGAAAGTCACCGAATTCTCGAAACGGAATGTCATAATAAAATTTGAAATATTGAAAAATATAACACTTATGAGCATATTTATCCCCATAATTCAATTTGGTAGTTTTCAACATTTCATGAACTTATTTTCCTACTTCGATTCTTACAGGTAGTTATCGCTGTTTTCAATGGAATGTCACGAAATCACGAAACGGAATGTCATAATAAAATTTGAAACATTGAAACATACACCACTTATGAACATATTTCAACTTTCATGAACTTATTATCTTACTTCTCGATTCTTATTAGTTATCGCTGTTTTCAATGGAAAGTCACAAACTCTCGAAACGGAATGTCACAATAAAATTTGAAATATTGAAACATACACCACTTATGAGCATATTTATCCCCTTAATTCACTTTGGTGGTTTTCAACGTTTCATGAACTTATTTTCTCCTTCGATTCTTATTAGTTATTGTTGTTTTCAATGGAAGGTCACGAACTCTCAAACGGAATGTCATAATAAAATTTAAAATATTGAAACATACACCACTTATGAGCATATTTATCCCCTTATTTCACTTTGGTGGTTTTCAACATTTCATGAACTTATTTTCCTCCTCGATTCTTATTAGTGATCGCTGTTTTCAATGGAAAGTTACGAACACTCGAAACTAAATATCATAATAAAATTTGAAATATTGAAACATACACACCACTTATGAGCATATTTATCGCTTAATTCACTTTGGTGGTTTTCAACATTTCATGAACTTATTTTCCTCCTTCTCTATTCTTATAAGTTATCGCTGTTTTCAATGGAAGGTCACGAACACTCAAACGAAATGTCATAATAAAATTTGAAGTATTGAAACGTACACCACTAATGAGCATATTAATCCCCTTAATTCACTTTGGTGGTTTTCAACATTTCATGAACTTATTTTCCTCCTTCTTTCGATTCTTATGAGTTATCGCTGTTTTTCAATGGAAGGTCACGAACTCTCGAAACGGAATTTCATAATAAAATTTGATATATTAAAACATTCACTACTTATGAGTATATTTATTCCCTTAATTTTCGTTGGTGGTTTTCAACGTTTCATGAACTTATTTTTCTCCTCGATTCTTATTAGTGATCTCTTTTTTCAATGGAAAATTAAGAACAATCAAAACTGAATATCATAATAAAATTTGAAATATTGAAACATACACACCACTTATGAGCATATTTATCCACTTAATTCACTTTGGTGGTTTTCAACATTTCATGAACTTATTTTCCTCCTTCTATTCTTATAAGTTATCGCTGTTTTCAATGGAAGGTCACGAACACTCGAAGCGAAATGTCATAATAAAATTTGAAGTATTGAAACATACACCCACTTATGAGCATATTAATCCCCTTAATTCACTTTAATGGTTTTCAACATTTCATGAACTTATTTTCCTCCTTCTCGATTCTTATGAGTTATTGCTGTTTTCAATGGAAGGTCACGAACTCTCGAAACGGAATGTCATAATAAAATTTGAAATATTAAAACATACACCACTTATGAGCATATTTATCCCCTTAATTTACTTTGGTGGTTTTCAATATTTAATGAACTTATATTCCTATTTCTCGATTCTTATGAGTTATCGCTGTTTTCAATGGAATGTCACGACTTCTCGAATCGGAATTTCGCCATCCACCTTGAACTATTCACTCACCCACCACTTATCACTATATTTATCCCCCTAATTCACTTTGGTGGTTTTCAACATTTCATGAACTTATTTTTCTCCTTCCCGATTCTTATTAGTTATCGTTGTTTTCAATGGAAGGTCACGAACTCTCGAAACGGAATGTCATAATAAAATTTAAAATATTGAAACATACACCACTTATGAGCATATTTATCCCTTTATTTTACTTTGGTGGTTTTCAACAATTCATGAACTTATTTTCCTACTTCTCGATTTTTATTAGTTAACGCTGTTTTCAATGGAAAGTCACGAATTCTCGAAACGGAATGTCATTATAAAATTTGAAATATTGAAACATATACCACTTATGAGCATATTTATCCCCATATTTCAATTTGGTAGTTTTCAACATTTCCTGAACTTATTTTCCTACTTCTCGATTCTTACGAGTTATCGCTGTTTTCAATGGAATGTCACGAAATCACGAAACGGAATGTCATAATAAAATTTGAAACATTGAAACATACACCACTTATGAGCATATTTCAACTTTCATGAACTTATTATCTTACTTCTCGATTCTTATTAGTTATCGCTGTTTTCAATGGAAAGTCACAAACTCTCGAAACGGAATGTCACAATAAAATTTAAAATATAGAAACATACACCACTTATGAGCATATTTATCCCCTTAATTCACTTTGGTGGTTTTCAACGTTTCATGAACTTATTTTTCTCCTTCCCGATTCTTATTAGTTATCGTTCTTTTCAATGGAAGGTCACGAACTCTCGAAACGGAATGTCATAACAAAATTTAAAATATTAAAACATACACCACTTATGAGCATATTTATCCCCTTATTTCACTTTGGTGGTTTTCAACATTTCATGAACTTATTTTTCTCTTTGTCGATTCTTATTATTTATCGCTGTTTTCAATGGAAGGTCACGAACACTCGAAACAGAATGTCATAATAAAATTTGAAATATTGAAACATACACCACTTATGAACATATTTATCCACTTAATTCACTTTGGTGGTTTTCAACATTTTATGAACTTATTTTCCTCCTTCTCTATTCTTATAAGTTATCGCTGTTTTCAATGGAAGGTCACAAACACTCGAAACGAAATGTCATAATAAAATTTGAAATATTGAAACATACACCACTAATGAGCATATTTATCCCCTTAATTCACTTTGGTGGTTTTCAACATTTCATGAACTTATTTTCCTCCTTCCCTATTCTTATGAGTTATCGCCGTTTTCAATGGAAGGTCACGAACTCTCGAAACGGAATGTCATAATAAAATTTGAAATATTGAAACATACACCACTTATGAGCATATTTCAACATTTCATGAACTTATTTTCTTCCTTCCCGATTCTTATTAGTTATCGTTGTTTTCAATGGAAGGTCACGAACTCTGGAAACGGAATGTCATAATAAAATTTAAAATATTGAAACATACACCACTTATGAGCATATTTATCCCCTTATTTCACTTTGGTGGTTTTCAACAATTCATGAACTTATTTTCCTCCTCGATTCTTATTAGTGATCGTTGTTTTCAATGGAAAGTTACGAATACTCGAAACTGAATATCATAATAAAATTTGAAATATTGAAACATACACACCATTTATGAGCATATTTATCCACTTAATTCACTTTGGTGGTTTTGAAGATTTCATGAACTTATTTTCCTCCTTCTCTATTCTTATAAGTTATCGCTGTTTTCAATGGAAGGTCACGAACACTCGAAACAAAATGTCATAATAAAATTTGAAGTATTGAAACATACACCACTAATGAGCATAGTTATCCCCTTATTTCACTTTGGTGGTTTTCAACATTTCATGAATTTATTTTCCTATTTCTCGATTCTTACGAGTTACCGCTGTTTTTAATGGAATGTCACGAAATCACGAAACGGAATGTCATAATATAATTTGAAATATTGGAAACATACACCACTTATGACCATATTTCAACATTTCATGAACTTATTTTCCTATTTCTCTATTCTTACGAGTTACCGCTGTTTTTAATGGAATGTCACGAAATCACGAAACGGAATGTCATAATAAAATTTGAAATATTGAAACATACACCACTTATAAGCATATTTATCCACTTAATTCACTTTGGTGGTTTTCAACATTTCATAAACTTATTTTCTTACTTCTCGATTCTTATTAGTTATCGCTGTTTTCAATGGAATGTCACGTACTCTCAAAACGGAATGTCATAATAAAATTTGAAATCCTGAAAAATACACCACTTATGAGCATATTTCTCCCCTTAATTCACTTTGGTAGTTTTTAACATTTCATGAACTTATTTTCCTACTTCTCGATTTTTATTAGTTAACGCTGTTTTCAATAGAAAGTCACGAATTCTCCAAACGGAATGTCATAATAAAATTTGAAAGATTGAAACATATAACACTTATGAGCATATTTATCCCCATAATTCAATTTGGTAGTTTTCAACATTTCGTGAACTTATTTTCCTACTTCTCGATTCTTACGAGTTATCGCTGTTTTCAATGGAATGTCAGGAAATCACGAAACGGAATGTCATAATAAAATTTAAAACATTGAAACATACACCACTTATGAACATATTTCAACTTTCATGAACTTATTATCTTACTTCTCGATTCTTATTAGTTATCGCTGTTTTCAATGGAAAGTCACAAACTCTCGAAACGGAATGTCACAATAAAATTTGAAATATTGAAACATACACCACTTATAAGCATATTTATCCCCTTAATTATCTTTGGTTGTTTTCAACGTTTCATGAACTTATTTTTCTCCTTCCCGATTCTTATTAGTTATCGTTGTTTTCAATGGAAGGTCACGAACTCTCGAAACGGAATGTCATAATAAAATTTAAAATATTGAAACATACACCACTTATGAGCATATTTATCCCCTTATTTCACTTTGGTGGTTTTCAACATTTCATGAACTTATTTTCCTCCTCGATTCTTATTAGTGATCGCTGTTTTCAATGGAAAGTTACGAACAGTCGAAACTAAATATCATAATAAAATTTGAAATATTGAAACATACACACCACTTATGAGCATATTTATCCACTTAATTCACTTTGGTGGTTTTCAACATTTCATGAACTTATTTTCCTCCTTCTCTATTCTTATAAGTTATCGCTGTTTTCAATGGAAGGTCACGAACACTCGAAACGAAATGTCACAATAAAATTTGAAGTATTGAAACATACACCACTAATGAGCATATTAATCCCCTTAATTCACTTTGGTGGTTTTCAACATTTCATGAACTTATTTTTCTCCTTCTCGATTCTTATGAGTTATCGCTGTTTTCAATGGAAGGTCACGAACTCTCGAAACGGAATGTCATAATAAAATTTGAAATATTAAAACATACACCACTTATGAGTATATTTATCTCCTTAATTTACTTTGGTGGTTTTCAACATTTCATGAACTTATTTTCCTATTTCTCGATTCTTATGAGTTATCGCTGTTTTCAATGGAATGTCACGAACTCTCGAAACGGAATGTCATATTAATATTTGAAATATTGAAACATACACCACTTATGAGCACATTTATCCCCATAATTCAATTTGGTAGTTTTCAACATTTCATGAACTTATTTTCCTATTTTTCGATTCTTACGAGTTATAGTTGTTTTTAATGTAATGTCACGGAATCACGAAACGGAATCTCATAATAAAATTTGAAATATTGAAACATACACCACTTATGAGCATATTTATCCGCTTAATTCACTTTGGTGGTTTTCAACATTTCATAAACTTATTTTCCCACTTCTCGATTCTTATTAGTTATCACTGTTTTCAATGGAAAGTCACGTACTCTCAAAACGGAATGTCATAATAAAATTTGAAATACTGAAACATACACCAATTATGAGCATATTTATCCGCTTAATTCACTTTGGTAGTTTTCAACATTTCATGAACTCATTTTCCTACTTCTCGATTCTTACGAGTTATCGCTGTTTTCAATGGAATAT
The DNA here is from genome assembly GCA_026770425.1 of Boechera divaricarpa. Taxonomy (NCBI): domain Eukaryota; kingdom Viridiplantae; phylum Streptophyta; class Magnoliopsida; order Brassicales; family Brassicaceae; genus Boechera; species Boechera divaricarpa. The sequence goes on along the minus strand of JAMKOQ010000516.1, from coordinate 67,099 downwards.
CACGAAATCACGAAACGGAATGTCATAATAAAATTTGAAACATTGAAACATACACCACTTATGAACATATTTATCCCCTTATGAAACATTCTTACGAGTTATCGCTGTTTTCAACGTTTCATGAACTTATTTTTCTCCTTCCCGATTCTTATTAGTTATCGTTGTTTTCAATGGAAGGTCACGAACTCTCGAAACGGAATGTCATAATAAAATTTAAAATATTGACACATACACCACTTATGAGCATATTTATCCCCTTATTTCACTTTGGTGGTTTTCAACATTTCATGAACTTATTTTCCTCCTCGATTCTTATTACTGATCGCTGTTTTCAATGGAAAGTTATGAACACTCGAAACTGAATATCATAATAAAATTTGAAATATTGAAACATACACACCACTTATGAGCATATTTATCCACTTAATTCACTTTGGTGGTTTTCAACATTTCATGAACTTATTTTCCTCCTTCTCTATTCTTATAAGTTATCGCTGTTTTCAATGGAAGGTCACGAACACTCGAAACGAAATGTCATAATAAAATTTGAAGTATTGAAACATACACCACTACTGAGCATAGTTATCCCCTTATTTCACTTTGGTGGTTTTCAACATTTCATGAACTTATTTTCCTCCTTCTCGATTCTTATGAGTTATCGCTGTTTTCAATGGAAGGTCACGAACTCTCGAAACGGAATGTCATAATAAAATTTGAAATATTAAAACATACACCACTTATGAGTATATTTATCCCCTTAATTTACTTTGGTGGTTTTCAACATTTCATGAACTTATTTTCCTATTTCTCGATTCTTACGAGTTATAGTTGTTTTTAATGTAATGTCACGAAATCACGAAACGGAATGTCATAATAAAATTTGAAATATTGAAACATACACCACTTATGAGCATATTTATCCGCTTAATTCACTTTGGTGGTTTTCAACATTTCATAAACTTATTTTCCCACTTCTCGAATCTTATTAGTTATCGTTGTTTTCAATGGAAAGTCACGTACTCTCAAAACGGAATGTCATAATAAAATTTGAAATATTGAAACATACACCAATTATGAGCATATTTATCCGCTTAATTCACTTTGGTAGTTTTCAACATTTCATGAACTCATCTTCCTACTTCTCGATTCTTACGAGTTATCGCTGTTTTCAATGGAATGTCACGAAATCACGAAACGGAATGTCATAAAAAAATTTAAAACATTGAAACATACACCACTTATGAACATATTTCAACTTTCATGAACTTATTATCTTACTTCTCGATTCTTATTAGTTATCGCTGTTTTCAATGGAAAATCACAAACTCTCGAAACGGAATGTCACAATAAAATTTGAAATATTGAAACATACACCACTTATGAGCATATTTATCCCCTTAATTCACTTTGGTGGTTTTCAACGTTTCGTGAACTTATTTTCCGCCTCGATTCTTATTAGTGATCGCTGTTTTCAATGGAAAGTTACGAACACTCGAAACTGAATATCATAATAAAATTTGAAATATTGAAACATACACACCATTTATGAGCATATTTATCCACTTAATTCACTTTGGTGGTTTTCAACATTTCATGAACTTATTTTCCTCCTTCTCTATTCTTATAAGTTATCGCTGTTTCAATGGAAGGTCACTCACACTCGAAACGAAATGTCATAATAAAATTTGAAGTATTGAAACATACACCACTAATGAGCATATTAATCCCCTTAATTCACTTTGGTGGTTTTCAACATTTCATGAACTTATTTTCCTCCTTCTCGATTCTTATGAGTTATTGCTGTTTTCAATGGAAGGTCACGAACTCTCGAAACGGAATGTCATAATAAAATTTGAAATATTAAAACATACACCACTTATGAGCATATTTATCCCCTTAATTTACTTTGGTGGTTTTCGACATTTCATGAACTTATTTTCCTATTTCTCGATTCTTATGAGTTATCGCTGTTTTCAATGGAATGTCACGAACTCTCGAAACGGAATATCATAATAATATTTGAAATATTGAAACATACACCACTTATGAGCACATTTATCCCCATAATTCAATTTGGTAGTTTTCAACATTTCATGAACTTATTTTCCTATTTCTCGATTTTTACGAGTTAACGCTGTTTTTAATGTAATGTCACGAAATCACGAAACGGAATGTCATAATAAAATTTGAAATATTGAAACATACACCACTTATGAGCATATTTATCCCCTTAATTCACTTTGGTGGATTTCAACATTTCATGAACTTATTTTCCTACTTCTCGATTTTTATTAGTTAACGCTGTTTTCAATGGAAAGTCACGAATTCTCCAAACGGAATGTCATTATAAAATTTGAAATATTGAAACATATACCACTTATGAGCATATTTATCCCCATATTTCAATTTGGTAGTTTTCAACATTTCCTGAACTTATTTTCCTACTTCTCGATTCTTACGAGTTATCGCTGTTTTCAATGAAATGTCACGAAATCACGAAACGGAATGTCATAATAAAATTTGAAACATTGAAACATACACCACTTATGAGCATATTTCAACTTTCATGAACTTATTATCTTACTTCTCGATTCTTATTAGTTATCGCTGTTTTCAATGGAAAGTCACAAACTCTCGAAACGGAATGTCACAATAAAATTTAAAATATTGAAACATACACCACTTATGAGCATATTTATCCCATTAATTCACTGTGGTGGTTTTCAACGTTTCATGAACTTATTTTTCTCCTTCCCGATTCTTATTAGTTATCGTTCTTTTCAATGGAAGGTCACGAACTCTCGAAACGGAATGTCATAATAAAATTTAAAATATTAAAACATACACCACTTATGAGCATATTTATCCCCTTATTTCACTTTGGTGGTTTTCAACATTTCATGAACTTATTTTTCTCTTTTGTCGATTCTTATTATTTATCGCTGTTTTCAATGGAAGGTCACGAACACTCGAAACAGAATGTCATAATAAAATTTGAAATATTGAAACATACACCACTTATGAACATATTTATCCACTTAATTCACTTTGGTGGTTTTCAACATTTTATGAACTTATTTTCCTCCTTCTCTATTCTTATAAGTTATCGCTGTTTTCAATGGAAGGTCACGAACACTCGAAACGAAATGTCATAATAAAATTTGAAATATTGAAACATACACCACTAATGAGCATATTTATCCCCTTAATTCACTTTGGTGGTTTTCAACATTTCATGAACTTATTTTCCTCCTTCTTTATTTTTATGAGTTATCGCCGTTTTCTATGGAAGGTCACGAACTCTCGAAACGGAATGTCATAATAAAATTTGAAATATTGAAACATACACCACTTATGAGCATATTTATCTTCTTCATTCACTTTGGTAGTTTTCAACATTTCATGAACTTATTTTCTTCCTTCCCGATTCTTATTAGTTATCGCTGTTTTCAATGGAAGGTCACGAACTCTGGAAACGGAATGTCATAATAAAATTTGAAATATTGAAACATACACCACTTATGAGCATATTTATCCCCTTAATTTACTTTGGTGGTTTTCAACATTTCATGAAGTTATTTTCCTACTTCTCGATTCTTATTAGTTATCGCTGTTTTCAATGGAAAGTCACGAACTCTCGAAAAAGAATGTCATAATAAAATTTGAAATATTGAAACATACACCACTTATGAGCATATTTATTCCCTGAATTCACTTTGGTGGTTTTCAACGTTTCATGAACTTATTTTCCTCCTTCCTGATTCTTATTAGTTATCGTTGTTTTCAATAGAAGGTCACGAACTCTCGAAACGGAATGTCATAATAAAATTTGAAATATTGAAACATACACCACTTATGAGCATATTTATCTCCTTAATTCACTTTGGTGGTTTTCAATATTTAATGAACTTATTTTCCTACTTTTCGATTCTTATATTAGTTATCGCTGTTTTCAATGGAAACTCTCGAACTCTCGAAACCGAATGTCATAATAAAATTTGTAATATTCAAACATACACCACTTATGAGAATATTTATCCCCTTAATTCACTTTGGTGGTTTTCAATATTTCATGAACTTATTTTCCTACTTCTCGATTCTTGTATTAGTTATCGCTGTTTTCAATGGAAGGTCACGAACTCTCGAAACGGAATGTCATAATAAAATTTGAAATATTGAAACATACACCACTTATAAGCATATTTATCCCCATAATCCAATTTGGTAGTTTTCAACATTTCATGAACTTATTTTCCTATTTCTCGATTCTTACGAGTTACAGTTGTTTTTAATGTAATGTCACGAAATCACGAAACGGAATGTCATAATAAAATTTGAAATATTGAAACATACACCACTTATGAGCATATTTATCCACTTAATTCATTTTGGTGGTTTTCAACATTTCATAAACTTATTTTCCAACTTCTCGATTCTTATTAGTTATCGCTGTTTTCAATGGAAAGTCACGTACTCTCAAAACGGAATGTCATAATAAAATTTGAAATACTGAAACATACACCAATTATGAGCATATTTATCCGCTTAATTCACTTTGTTAGTTTTCAACATTTCATGAACTTATTTTCCTACTTCTCGATTCTTACGAGTTATCGCTGTTTTCAATGGAATGTCACAAAATCACGAAACGGAATGTCATAATAAAATTTGAAACATTGAAACATACACCACTTATGAACATATTTCAACTTTCATGAACTTATTATCTTACTTCTCGATTCTTATTAGTTATCGCTGTTTTCAATGGAAAGTCACAAACTCTCGAAACGGAATGTCACAATAAAATTTGAAATATTGAAACATACACCACTTATGAGCATATTTATCCACTTAATTCATTTTGGTGGTTTTCAACATTTCATAAACTTATTTTCCAACTTCTCGATTCTTATTAGTTATCGCTGTTTTCAATGGAAAGTCACGTGCTCTCAAAACGGAATGTCATAATAAAATTTGAAATACTGAAACATACACCAATTATGAGCATATTTATCCGCTTAATTCACTTTGTTAGTTTTCAACATTTCATGAACTTATTTTCCTACTTCTCGATTCTTACGAGTTATCGCTGTTTTCAATGGAATGTCACGAAATCACGAAACGGAATGTCATAATAAAATTTGAAACATTGAAACATACACCACTTATGAACATATTTCAACTTTCATGAACTTATTATCTTACTTCTCGATTCTTATTAGTTATCGCTGTTTTCAATGGAAAGTCACAAACTCTCGAAACGGAATGTCACAATAAAATTTGAAATATTGAAACATACACCACTTATGAGCATATTTATCCCCTGAATTCACTTTGGTGGTTTTCAACGTTTCATGAACTTATTTTTCTCCTTCCCGATTCTTATTAGTTATCGTTGTTTTCAATAGAAGGTCACGAACTCTCGAAACGGAATGTCATAATAAAATTTGAAATATTGAAACATACACCACTTATGAGCATATTTATCCCCTTAATTCACTTTGGTGGTTTTCAATATTTAATGAACTTATTTTCCTACTTTTCGATTCTTATATTAGTTATCGCTGTTTTCAATGGAAACTCTCGAACTCTCGAAACCGAATGTCATAATAAAATTTGTAATATTCAAACATACACCACTTATGAGAATATTTATCCCCTTAATTCACTTTGGTGGTTTTCAATATTTCATGAACTTATTTTCCTACTTCTCGATTCTTGTATTAGTTATCGCTATTTTCAATGGAAGGTCACGAACTCTCGAAACGGAATGTCATAATAAAATTTGAAATATTGAAACATACACCACTTATAAGCATATTTATCCCCATAATCCAATTTGGTAGTTTTCAACATTTCATGAACTTATTTTCCTATTTCTCGATTCTTACGAGTTACAGTTGTTTTTAATGTAATGTCACGAAATCACGAAACGGAATGTCATAATAAAATTTGAAATACTGAAACATACACCACTTATGAGCATATTTATCCACTTAATTCATTTTGGTGGTTTTCAACATTTCATAAACTTATTTTCCAACTTCTCGATTCTTATTAGTTATCGCTGTTTTCAATGGAAAGTCACGTACTCTCAAAACGGAATGTCATAATAAAATTTGAAATACTGAAACATACACCAATTATGAGCATATTTATCCGCTTAATTCACTTTGTTAGTTTTCAACATTTCATGAACTTATTTTTCCTACTTCTCGATTCTTACGAGTTATCGCTGTTTTCAATGGAATGTCACGAAATCACGAAACGGAATGTCATAATAAAATTTGAAACATTGAAACATACACCACTTATGAACATATTTCAACTTTCATGAACTTATTATCTTACTTCTCGATTCTTATTAGTTATCGCTGTTTTCAATGGAAAGTCACAAACTCTCGAAACGGAATGTCACAATAAAATTTGAAATATTGAAACATACACCACTTATGAGCATATTTATCCACTTAATTCATTTTGGTGGTTTTCAACATTTCATAAACTTATTTTCCAACTTCTCGATTCTTATTAGTTATCGCTGTTTTCAATGGAAAGTCACGTGCTCTCAAAACGGAATGTCATAATAAAATTTGAAATACTGAAACATACACCAATTATGAGCATATTTATCCGCTTAATTCACTTTGTTAGTTTTCAACATTTCATGAACTTATTTTCCTACTTCTCGATTCTTACGAGTTATCGCTGTTTTCAATGGAATGTCACGAAATCACGAAACGGAATGTCATAATAAAATTTGAAACATTGAAACATACACCACTTATGAACATATTTCAACTTTCATGAACTTATTATCTTACTTCTCGATTCTTATTAGTTATCGCTGTTTTCAATGGAAAGTCACAAACTCTCGAAACGGAATGTCACAATAAAATTTGAAATATTGAAACATACACCACTTATGAGCATATTTATCCCCTGAATTCACTTTGGTGGTTTTCAACGTTTCATGAACTTATTTTTCTCCTTCCCGATTCTTATTTGTTATCGTTGTTTTCAATAGAAGGTCACGAACTCTCGAAACGGAATGTCATAATAAAATTTGAAATATTGAAACATACACCACTTATGAGCATATTTATCCCCTTAATTCACTTTGGTGGTTTTCAATATTTAATGAACTTATTTTCCTACTTTTCGATTCTTATATTAGTTATCGCTGTTTTCAATGGAAACTCTCGAACTCTCGAAACCGAATGTCATAATAAAATTTGTAATATTCAAACATACACCACTTATGAGAATATTTATCCCCTTAATTCACTTTGGTGGTTTTCAATATTTCATGAACTTATTTTCCTACTTCTCGATTCTTGTATTAGTTATCGCTATTTTCAATGGAAGGTCACGAACTCTCGAAACGGAATGTCATAATAAAATTTGAAATATTGAAACATACACCACTTATAAGCATATTTATCCCCATAATCCAATTTGGTAGTTTTCAACATTTCATGAACTTATTTTCCTATTTCTCGATTCTTACGAGTTACAGTTGTTTTTAATGTAATGTCACGAAATCACGAAACGGAATGTCATAATAAAATTTGAAATACTGAAACATACACCACTTATGAGCATATTTATCCACTTAATTCATTTTGGTGGTTTTCAACATTTCATAAACTTATTTTCCAACTTCTCGATTCTTATTAGTTATCGCTGTTTTCAATGGAAAGTCACGTACTCTCAAAACGGAATGTCATAATAAAATTTGAAATACTGAAACATACACCAATTATGAGCATATTTATCCGCTTAATTCACTTTGTTAGTTTTCAACATTTCATGAACTTATTTTCCTACTTCTCGATTCTTACGAGTTATCGCTGTTTTCAATGGAATGTCACGAAATCACGAAACGGAATGTCATAATAAAATTTGAAACATTGAAACATACACCACTTATGAACATATTTCAACTTTCATGAACTTATTATCTTACTTCTCGATTCTTATTAGTTATCGCTGTTTTCAATGGAAAGTCACAAACTCTCGAAACGGAATGTCACAATAAAATTTGAAATATTGAAACATACACCACTTATGAGCATATTTATCCCCTGAATTCACTTTGGTGGTTTTCAACGTTTCATGAACTTGTTTTTCTCCTTCCCGATTCTTATTAGTTATCGTTGTTTTCAATAGAAGGTCACGAACTCTCGAAACGGAATGTCATAATAAAATTTGAAATATTGAAACATACACCACTTATGAGCATATTTATCCCCTTAATTCACTTTGGTGGTTTTCAATATTTAATGAACTTATTTTCCTACTTTTCGATTCTTATATTAGTTATCGCTGTTTTCAATGGAAACTCTCGAACTCTCGAAACCGAATGTCATAATAAAATTTGTAATATTCAAACATACACCACTTATGAGAATATTTATCCCCTTAATTCACTTTGGTGGTTTTCAATATTTCATGAACTTATTTTCCTACTTCTCGATTCTTGTATTAGTTATCGCTGTTTTCAATGGAAGGTCACGAACTCTCGAAACGGAATGTCATAATAAAATTTGAAATATTGAAACATACACCACTTATAAGCATATTTATCCCCATAATCCAATTTGGTAGTTTTCAACATTTCATGAACTTATTTTCCTATTTCTCGATTCTTACGAGTTACAGTTGTTTTTAATGTAATGTCACGAAATCACGAAACGGAATTTCATAATAAAATTTGAAATACTGAAACATACACCACTTATGAGCATATTTATCCACTTAATTCATTTTGGTGGTTTTCAACATTTCATAAACTTATTTTCCAACTTCTCGATTCTTATTAGTTATCGCTGTTTTCAATGGAAAGTCACGTACTCTCAAAACGGAATGTCATAATAAAATTTGAAATACTGAAACATACACCAATTATGAGCATATTTATCCGCTTAATTCACTTTGTTAGTTTTCAACATTTCATGAACTTATTTTCCTACTTCTCGATTCTTACGAGTTATCGCTGTTTTCAATGGAATGTCACGAAATCACGAAACGGAATGTCATAATAAAATTTGAAACATTGAAACATACACCACTTATGAACATATTTCAACTTTCATGAACTTATTATCTTACTTCTCGATTCTTATTAGTTATCGCTGTTTTCAATGGAAAGTCACAAACTCTCGAAACGGAATGTCACAATAAAATTTGAAATATTGAAACATACACCACTTATGAGCATATTTATCCACTTAATTCATTTTGGTGGTTTTCAACATTTCATAAACTTATTTTCCAACTTCTCGATTCTTATTAGTTATCGCTGTTTTCAATGGAAAGTCACGTACTCTCAAAACGGAATGTCATAATAAAATTTGAAATACTGAAACATACACCAATTATGAGCATATTTATCCGCTTAATTCACTTTGTTAGTTTTCAACATTTCATGAACTTATTTTCCTACTTCTCGATTCTTACGAGTTATCGCTGTTTTCAATGGAATGTCACGAAATCACGAAACGGAATGTCATAATAAAATTTGAAACATTGAAACATACACCACTTATGAACATATTTCAACTTTCATGAACTTATTATCTTACTTCTCGATTCTTATTAGTTATCGCTGTTTTCAATGGAAAGTCACAAACTCTCGAAACGGAATGTCACAATAAAATTTGAAATATTGAAACATACACCACTTATGAGCATATTTATCCCCTTAATTCACTTTGGTGGTTTTCAACGTTTCATGAACTTATTTTTCTCCTTCCCGATTCTTATTAGTTATCGTTGTTTTCAATAGAAGGTCACGAACTCTCGAAACGGAATGTCATAATAAAATTTGAAATATTGAAACATACACCACTTATGAGCCCTTAATTCACTTTGGTGGTTTTCAATATTTAATGAACTTATTTTCCTACTTTTCGATTCTTATATTAGTTATCGCTGTTTTCAATGGAAACTCTCGAACTCTCGAAACCGAATGTCATAATAAAATTTGTAATATTCAAACATACACCACTTATGAGAATATTTATCCCCTTAATTCATTTTGGTGGTTTTCAATATTTCATGAACTTATTTTCCTACTTCTCGATTCTTGTATTAGTTATCGCTGTTTTCAATGGAAGGTCACGAACTCTCGAAACGGAATGTCATAATAAAATTTGAAATATTGAAACATACACCACTTATAAGCATATTTATCCCCATAATCCAATTTGGTAGTTTTCAACATTTCATGAACTTATTTTCCTATTTCTCGATTCTTACGAGTTACAGTTGTCTTTAATGTAATGTCACGAAATCACGAAACGGAATGTCATAATAAAATTTGAAATACTGAAACATACACCACTTATGAGCATATTTATCCACTTAATTCATTTTGGTGGTTTTCAACATTTCATAAACTTATTTTCCAACTTCTCGATTCTTATTAGTTATCGCTGTTTTCAATGGAAAGTCACGTACTCTCAAAACGGAATGTCATAATAAAATTTGAAATACTGAAACATACACCAATTATGAGCATATTTATCCGCTTAATTCACTTTGTTAGTTTTCAACATTTCATGAACTTATTTTCCTACTTCTCGATTCTTACGAGTTATCGCTGTTTTCAATGGAATGTCACGAAATCACGAAACGGAATGTCATAATAAAATTTGAAACATTGAAACATACACCACTTATGAACATATTTCAACTTTCATGAACTTATTATCTTACTTCTCGATTCTTATTAGTTATCGCTGTTTTCAATGGAAAGTCACAAACTCTCGAAACGGAATGTCACAATAAAATTTGAAATATTGAAACATACACCACTTATGAGCATATTTATCCCCTTAATTCACTTTGGTGGTTTTCAACGTTTCATGAACTTATTTTCCTACTCGATTCTTATTAGTGATCACTGTTTTCAATAGAAAGTTACGAACACTCGAAACTGAATATCATAATAAAATTTGACATATTGAAACATACACACCACTTATGAGCATATTTATCCACTTAATTCACTTTGGTGGTTTTCAGCATTTCATGAACTTATTTTTCTCCTTCTCTATTCTTATAAGTTATCGCTGTTTTCAATGGAAGGTCACGAACACTCGAAACGAAATGTCATAATAAAATTTGAAGTATTGAAACATACACCACTTATGAGAATATTTATCCCCTTAATTCACTTTGGTGGTTTTCAATATTTCATGAACTTATTTTCCTACTTCTCGATTCTTGTATTAGTTATCGCTGTTTTCAATGGAAGGTCACGAACTCTCGAAACGGAATATCATAATAATATTTGAAATATTGAAACATACACCACTTATGAGCACATTTATCCCCATAATTCAATTTGGTAGTTTTCAACATTTCATGAACTTATTTTCCTATTTCTCGATTCTTACGAGTGACAGTTGTTTTTAATGTAATGTCACGAAATCACGAAACGGAATGTCATAATAAAATTTGAAATATTGAAATATACACCACTTATGAGCATATTTATCCCCTTAATTCACTTTGGTGGTTTTCAACATTTCATGAATTTATTTTCCTACTTCTCGATTTTTATTAGTTAACGCTGTTTTCAATGGAAAGTCACGAATTCTCGAAACGGAATGTCATTATAAAATTTGAAATATTGAAACATATACCACTTATGAGCATATTTATCCCCATATTTCAATTTGGTAGTTTTCAACATTTCCTGAACTTATTTTCCTACTTCTCGATTCTTACGAGTTATCGCTGTTTTCAATGGAATGTCACGAAATCACGAAACAGAATGTCATAATAAAATTTGAAACATTGAAACATACACCACTTATAAGCATATTTATCCACTTAATTCACTTTGGTGGTTTTCAACATTTCATAAACTTATTTTCCTACTTCTCGATTCTTATTGTTATCGCTGTTTTCAATGGAAAGTCACATACTCTCAAAACGGAATGTCATAATAAAATTTGAAATACTGAAACATACACCAATTATGAGCATATTTATCCGCTTAATTCACTTTGTTAGTTTTCAACATTTCATGAACTTATTTTCCTACTTCTCGATTCTTACGAGTTATCGCTGTTTTCAATGGAATGTCACGAAATCACGAAACGGAATGTCATAATAAAATTTGAAACATTGAAACATACACACCATTTATGAGCATATTTATCCACTTAATTCACTTTGGTGGTTTTCAACATTTCATGAGCTTATTTTCCTCCTTCTCTATTCTTATAAGTTATCGCTGTTTCAATGGAAGGTCACTCACACTCGAAACGAAATGTCATAATAAAATTTGAAGTATTGAAACATACACCACTAATGAGCATATTAATCCCCTTAATTCACTTTGGTGGTTTTCAACATTTCATGAACTTATTTTCCTCCTTCTCGATTCTTATGAGTTATTGCTGTTTTCAATGGAAGGTCACGAACTCTCGAAACGGAATGTCATAATAAAATTTGAAATATTAAAACATACACCATTTATGAGCATATTTATCCCCTTAATTTACTTTGGTGGTTTTCGACATTTCATGAACTTATTTTCCTATTTCTCGATTCTTATGAGTTATCGCTGTTTTCAATGGAATGTCACGAACTCTCGAAACGGAATATCATAATAATATTTGAAATATTGAAACATACACCACTTATGAGCACATTTATCCCCATAATTCAATTTGGTAGTTTTCAACATTTCATGAACTTATTTTCCTATTTCTCGATTCTTACGAGTTACAGTTGTTTTTAATGTAATGTCACGAAATCACGAAACGGAATGTCATAATAAAATTTGAAATATTGAAACATACACCACTTATGAGCATATTTATCCCCTTAATTCACTTTGGTGGATTTCAACATTTCATGAACTTATTTTCCTACTTCTCGATTTTTATTAGTTAACGCTGTTTTCAATGGAAAGTCACGAATTCTCCAAACGGAATGTCATTATAAAATTTGAAATATTGAAACATATACCACTTATGAGCATATTTATCCCCATATTTCAATTTGGTAGTTTTCAACATTTCCTGAATTTATTTTCCTACTTCTCGATTCTTACGAGTTATCGCTGTTTTCAATGAAATGTCACGAAATCACGAAACGGAATGTCATAATAAAATTTGAAACATTGAAACATACACCACTTATGAGCATATTTCAACTTTCATGAACTTATTATCTTACTTCTCGATTCTTATTAGTTATCGCTGTTTTCAATGGAAAGTCACAAACTCTCGAAACGGAATGTCACAATAAAATTTAAAATATTGAAACATACACCACTTATGAGCATATTTATCCCATTAATTCACTGTGGTGGTTTTCAACGTTTCATGAACTTATTTTTCTCCTTCCCGATTCTTATTAGTTATCGTTCTTTTCAATGGAAGGTCACGAACTCTCGAAACGGAATGTCATAATAAAATTTAAAATATTAAAACATACACCACTTATGAGCATATTTATCCCCTTATTTCACTTTGGTGGTTTTCAACATTTCATGAACTTATTTTTCTCTTTGTCGATTCTTATTATTTAGCGCTGTTTTCAATGGAAGGTCACGAACACTCGAAACAGAATGTCATAATAAAATTTGAAATATTGAAACATACACCACTTATGAACATATTTATCCACTTAATTCACTTTGGTGGTTTTCAACATTTTATGAACTTATTTTCCTCCTTCTCTATTCTTATAAGTTATCGCTGTTTTCAATGGAAGGTCACGAACACTCGAAACGAAATGTCATAATAAAATTTGAAATATTGAAACATACACCACTAATGAGCATATTTATCCCCTTAATTCACTTTGGTGGTTTTCAACATTTCATGAACTTATTTTCCTCCTTCTTTATTCTTATGAGTTATCGCCGTTTTCTATGGAAGGTCACGAACTCTCGAAACGGAATGTCATAATAAAATTTGAAATATTGAAACATACACCACTTATGAGCATATTTATCTTCTTCATTCACTTTGGTAGTTTTCAACATTTCATGAACTTATTTTCTTCCTTCCCGATTCTTATTAGTTATCGCTGTTTTCAATGGAAGGTCACGAACTCTGGAAACGGAATGTCATAATAAAATTTGAAATATTGAAACATACACCACTTATGAGCATATTTATCCCCTTAATTCACTTTGGTGGTTTTCAACATTTCATGAAGTTATTTTCCTACTTCTCGATTCTTATTAGTTATCGCTGTTTTCAATGGAAAGTCACGAACTCTCGAAAAAGAATGTCATAATAAAATTTTAAATATTGAAACATACACCACTTATGAGCATATTTATTCCCTGAATTCACTTTGGTGGTTTTCAACGTTTCATGAACTTATTTTCCTCCTTCCTGATTCTTATTAGTTATCGTTGTTTTCAATAGAAGGTCACGAACTCTCGAAACGGAATGTCATAATAAAATTTGAAATATTGAAACATACACCACTTATGAGCATATTTATCCCCTTAATTCACTTTGGTGGTTTTCAATATTTAATGAACTTATTTTCCTACTTTTCGATTCTTATATTAGTTATCGCTGTTTTCAATGGAAACTCTCGAACTCTCGAAACCGAATGTCATAATAAAATTTGTAATATTCAAACATACACCACTTATGAGAATATTATCCCCTTAATTCACTTTGGTGGTTTTCAATATTTCATGAACTTATTTTCCTACTTCTCGATTCTTGTATTAGTTATCGCTGTTTTCAATGGAAGGTCACGAACTCTCGAAACGGAATGTCATAATAAAATTTGAAATATTGAAACATACACCACTTATAAGCATATTTATCCCCATAATCCAATTTGGTAGTTTTCAACATTTCATGAACTTATTTTCCTATTTCTCGATTCTTACGAGTTACAGTTGTTTTTAATGTAATGTCACGAAATCACGAAACGGAATGTCATAATAAAATTTGAAATATTGAAACGTACACCACTTATGAGCATATTTATCCACTTAATTCATTTTGGTGGTTTTCAACATTTCATAAACTTATTTTCCAACTTCTCGATTCTTATTAGTTATCGCTGTTTTCAATGGAAAGTCACGTACTCTCAAAACGGAATGTCATAATAAAATTTGAAATACTGAAACATACACCAATTATGAGCATATTTATCCGCTTAATTCACTTTGTTAGTTTTCAACATTTCATGAACTTATTTTCCTACTTCTCGATTCTTACGAGTTATCGCTGTTTTCAATGGAATGTCACGAAATCACGAAACGGAATGTCATAATAAAATTTGAAACATTGAAACATACACCACTTATGAACATATTTCAACTTTCATGAACTTATTATCTTACTTCTCGATTCTTATTAGTTATCGCTGTTTTCAATGGAAAGTCACAAACTCTCGAAACGGAATGTCACAATAAAATTTGAAATATTGAAACATACACCACTTATGAGCATATTTATCCACTTAATTCATTTTGGTGGTTTTCAACATTTCATAAACTTATATTCCAACTTCTCGATTCTTATTAGTTATCGCTGTTTTCAATGGAAAGTCACGTACTCTCAAAACGGAATGTCATAATAAAATTTGAAATATTGAAACATACACCAATTATGAGCATATTTATCCGCTTAATTCACTTTGTTAGTTTTCAACATTTCATGAACTTATTTTCCTACTTCTCGATTCTTACGAGTTATCGCTGTTTTCAATGGAATGTCACGAAATCACGAAACGGAATGTCATAATAAAATTTGAAACATTGAAACATACACCACTTATGAACATATTTCAACTTTCATGAACTTATTATCTTACTTCTCGATTCTTATTAGTTATCGCTGTTTTCAATGGAAAGTCACAAACTCTCGAAACGGAATGTCACAATAAAATTTGAAATATTGAAACATACACCACTTATGAGCATATTTATCCCCTGAATTCACTTTGGTGGTTTTCAACGTTTCATGAACTTATTTTTCTCCTTCCCGATTCTTATTAGTTATCGTTGTTTTCAATAGAAGGTCACGAACTCTCGAAACGGAATGTCATAATAAAATTTGAAATATTGAAACATACACCACTTATGAGCATATTTATCCCCTTAATTCACTTTGGTGGTTTTCAATATTTAATGAACTTATTTTCCTACTTTTCGATTCTTATATTAGTTATCGCTGTTTTCAATGGAAACTCTCGAACTCTCGAAACCGAATGTCATAATAAAATTTGTAATATTCAAACATACACCACTTATGAGAATATTTATCCCCTTAATTCACTTTGGTGGTTTTCAACATTTCATGAAGTTATTTTCCTACTTCTCGATTCTTATTAGTTATCGCTGTTTTCAATGGAAAGTCACGAACTCTCGAAAAGAATGTCATAATAAAATTTGAAATATTGAAACATACACCACTTATGAGCATATTTATTCCCTGAATTCACTTTGGTGGTTTTCAACGTTTCATGAACTTATTTTCCTCCTTCCTGATTCTTATTAGTTATCGTTGTTTTCAATAGAAGGTCACGAACTCTCGAAACGGAATGTCATAATAAAATTTGAAATATTGAAACATACACCACTTATGAGCATATTTATCCCCTTAATTCACTTTGGTGGTTTTCAATATTTAATGAACTTATTTTCCTACTTTTCGATTCTTATATTAGTTATCGCTGTTTTCAATGGAAACTCTCGAACTCTCGAAACCGAATGTCATAATAAAATTTGTAATATTCAAACATACACCACTTATGAGAATATTATCCCCTTAATTCACTTTGGTGGTTTTCAATATTTCATGAACTTATTTTCCTACTTCTCGATTCTTGTATTAGTTATCGCTGTTTTCAATGGAAGGTCACGAACTCTCGAAACGGAATGTCATAATAAAATTTGAAATATTGAAACATACACCACTTATAAGCATATTTATCCCCATAATCCAATTTTGTAGTTTTCAACATTTCATGAACTTATTTTCCTATTTCTCGATTCTTACGAGTTACAGTTGTTTTTAATGTAATGTCACGAAATCACGAAACGGAATGTCATAATAAAATTTGAAATATTGAAACGTACACCACTTATGAGCATATTTATCCACTTAATTCATTTTGGTGGTTTTCAACATTTCATAAACTTATTTTCCAACTTCTCGATTCTTATTAGTTATCGCTGTTTTCAATGGAAAGTCACGTACTCTCAAAACGGAATGTCATAATAAAATTTGAAATACTGAAACATACACCAATTATGAGCATATTTATCCGCTTAATTCACTTTGTTAGTTTTCAACATTTCATGAACTTATTTTCCTACTTCTCGATTCTTACGAGTTATCGCTGTTTTCAATGGAATGTCACGAAATCACGAAACGGAATGTCATAATAAAATTTGAAACATTGAAACATACACCACTTATGAACATATTTCAACTTTCATGAACTTATTATCTTACTTCTCGATTCTTATTAGTTATCGCTGTTTTCAATGGAAAGTCACAAACTCTCGAAACGGAATGTCACAATAAAATTTGAAATATTGAAACATACACCACTTATGAGCATATTTATCCACTTAATTCATTTTGGTGGTTTTCAACATTTCATAAACTTATTTTCCAACTTCTCGATTCTTATTAGTTATCGCTGTTTTCAATGGAAAGTCACGTACTCTCAAAACGGAATGTCATAATAAAATTTGAAATATTGAAACATACACCAATTATGAGCATATTTATCCGCTTAATTCACTTTGTTAGTTTTCAACATTTCATGAACTTATTTTCCTACTTCTCGATTCTTACGAGTTATCGCTGTTTTCAATGGAATGTCACGAAATCACGAAACGGAATGTCATAATAAAATTTGAAACATTGAAACATACACCACTTATGAACATATTTCAACTTTCATGAACTTATTATCTTACTTCTCGATTCTTATTAGTTATCGCTGTTTTCAATGGAAAGTCACAAACTCTCGAAACGGAATGTCACAATAAAATTTGAAATATTGAAACATACACCACTTATGAGCATATTTATCCCCTGAATTCACTTTGGTGGTTTTCAACGTTTCATGAACTTATTTTTCTCCTTCCCGATTCTTATTAGTTATCGTTGTTTTCAATAGAAGGTCACGAACTCTCGAAACGGAATGTCATAATAAAATTTGAAATATTGAAACATACACCACTTATGAGCATATTTATCCCCTTAATTCACTTTGGTGGTTTTCAATATTTAATGAACTTATTTTCCTACTTTTCGATTCTTATATTAGTTATCGCTGTTTTCAATGGAAACTCTCGAACTCTCGAAACCGAATGTCATAATAAAATTTGTAATATTCAAACATACACCACTTATGAGAATATTTATCCCCTTAATTCACTTTGGTGGTTTTCAACATTTCATGAAGTTATTTTCCTACTTCTCGATTCTTATTAGTTATCGCTGTTTTCAATGGAAAGTCACGAACTCTCGAAAAAGAATGTCATAATAAAATTTGAAATATTGAAACATACACCACTTATGAGCATATTTATTCCCTGAATTCACTTTGGTGGTTTTCAACGTTTCATGAACTTATTTTCCTCCTTCCTGATTCTTATTAGTTATCGTTGTTTTCAATAGAAGGTCACGAACTCTCGAAACGGAATGTCATAATAAAATTTGAAATATTGAAACATACACCACTTATGAGCATATTTATCCCCTTAATTCACTTTGGTGGTTTTCAATATTTAATGAACTTATTTTCCTACTTTTCGATTCTTATATTAGTTATCGCTGTTTTCAATGGAAACTCTCGAACTCTCGAAACCGAATGTCATAATAAAATTTGTAATATTCAAACATACACCACTTATGAGAATATTATCCCCTTAATTCACTTTGGTGGTTTTCAATATTTCATGAACTTATTTTCCTACTTCTCGATTCTTGTATTAGTTATCGCTGTTTTCAATGGAAGGTCACGAACTCTCGAAACGGAATGTCATAATAAAATTTGAAATATTGAAACATACACCACTTATAAGCATATTTATCCCCATAATCCAATTTGGTAGTTTTCAACATTTCATGAACTTATTTTCCTATTTCTCGATTCTTACGAGTTACAGTTGTTTTTAATGTAATGTCACGAAATCACGAAACGGAATGTCATAATAAAATTTGAAATATTGAAACGTACACCACTTATGAGCATATTTATCCACTTAATTCATTTTGGTGGTTTTCAACATTTCATAAACTTATTTTCCAACTTCTCGATTCTTATTAGTTATCGCTGTTTTCAATGGAAAGTCACGTACTCTCAAAACGGAATGTCATAATAAAATTTGAAATACTGAAACATACACCAATTATGAGCATATTTATCCGCTTAATTCACTTTGTTAGTTTTCAACATTTCATGAACTTATTTTCCTACTTCTCGATTCTTACGAGTTATCGCTGTTTTCAATGGAATGTCACGAAATCACGAAACGGAATGTCATAATAAAATTTGAAACATTGAAACATACACCACTTATGAACATATTTCAACTTTCATGAACTTATTATCTTACTTCTCGATTCTTATTAGTTATCGCTGTTTTCAATGGAAAGTCACAAACTCTCGAAACGGAATGTCACAATAAAATTTGAAATATTGAAACATACACCACTTATGAGCATATTTATCCACTTAATTCATTTTGGTGGTTTTCAACATTTCATAAACTTATTTTCCAACTTCTCGATTCTTATTAGTTATCGCTGTTTTCAATGGAAAGTCACGTACTCTCAAAACGGAATGTCATAATAAAATTTGAAATACTGAAACATACACCAATTATGAGCATATTTATCCGCTTAATTCACTTTGTTAGTTTTCAACATTTCATGAACTTATTTTCCTACTTCTCGATTCTTACGAGTTATCGCTGTTTTCAATGGAATGTCACGAAATCACGAAACGGAATGTCATAATAAAATTTAAAACATTGAAACATACACCACTTATGAGCATATTTCAACTTTCATGAACTTATTATCTTACTTCTCGATTCTTATTAGTTATCGCTGTTTTCAATGGAAAGTCACAAACTCTCGAAACGGAATGTCACAATAAAATTTGAAATATTGAAACATACACCACTTATGAGCATATTTATCCCCTGAATTCACTTTGGTGGTTTTCAACGTTTCATGAACTTATTTTTCTCCTTCCCGATTCTTATTAGTTATCGTTGTTTTCAATAGAAGGTCACGAACTCTCGAAAAGGAATGTCATAATAAAATTTGAAATATTGAAACATACACCACTTATGAGCATATTTATCCCCTTAATTCACTTTGGTGGTTTTCAATATTTAATGAACTTATTTTCCTACTTTTCGATTCTTATATTAGTTATCGCTGTTTTCAATGGAAACTCTCGAACTCTCGAAACCGAATGTCATAATAAAATTTGTAATATTCAAACATACACCACTTATGAGAATATTTATCCCCTTAATTCACTTTGGTGGTTTTCAATATTTTATGAACTTATTTTCCTACTTCTCGATTCTTGTATTAGTTATCGCTGTTTTCAATGGAAGGTCACGAACTCTCGAAACGGAATGTCATAATAAAATTTGAAATATTGAAACATACACCACTTATAAGCATATTTATCCCCATAATCCAATTTGGTAGTTTTCAACATTTCATGAACTTATTTTCCTATTTCTCGATTCTTACGAGTTACAGTTGTTTTTAATGTAATGTCACGAAATCACGAAACGGAATGTCATAATAAAATTTGAAATATTGAAACGTACACCACTTATGAGCATATTTATCCACTTAATTCATTTTGGTGGTTTTCAACATTTCATAAACTTATTTTCCAACTTCTCGATTCTTATTAGTTATCGCTGTTTTCAATGGAAAGTCACGTACTCTCAAAACGGAATGTCATAATAAAATTTGAAATACTGAAACATACACCAATTATGAGCATATTTATCCGCTTAATTCACTTTGTTAGTTTTCAACATTTCATGAACTTATTTTCCTACTTCTCGATTCTTACGAGTTATCGCTGTTTTCAATGGAATGTCACGAAATCACGAAACGGAATGTCATAATAAAATTTGAAACATTGAAACATACACCACTTATGAACATATTTCAACTTTCATGAACTTATTATCTTACTTCTCGATTCTTATTAGTTATCGCTGTTTTCAATGGAAAGTCACAAACTCTCGAAACGGAATGTCACAATAAAATTTGAAATATTGAAACATACACCACTTATGAGCATATTTATCCACTTAATTCATTTTGGTGGTTTTCAACATTTCATAAACTTATTTTCCAACTTCTCGATTCTTATTAGTTATCGCTGTTTTCAATGGAAAGTCACGTACTCTCAAAACGGAATGTCATAATAAAATTTGAAATACTGAAACATACACCAATTATGAGCATATTTATCCGCTTAATTCACTTTGTTAGTTTTCAACATTTCATGAACTTATTTTCCTACTTCTCGATTCTTACGAGTTATCGCTGTTTTCAATGGAATGTCACGAAATCACGAAACGGAATGTCATAATAAAATTTGAAACATTGAAACATACACCACTTATGAACATATTTCAACTTTCATGAACTTATTATCTTACTTCTCGATTCTTATTAGTTATCGCTGTTTTCAATGGAAAGTCACAAACTCTCGAAACGGAATGTCACAATAAAATTTGAAATATTGAAACATACACCACTTATGAGCATATTTATCCCCTGAATTCACTTTGGTGGTTTTCAACGTTTCATGAACTTATTTTTCTCCTTCCCGATTCTTATTAGTTATCGTTGTTTTCAATAGAAGGTCACGAACTCTCGAAACGGAATGTCATAATAAAATTTGAAATATTGAAACATACACCACTTATGAGCATATTTATCCCCTTAATTCACTTTGGTGGTTTTCAATATTTAATGAACTTATTTTCCTACTTTTCGATTCTTATATTAGTTATCGCTGTTTTCAATGGAAACTCTCGAACTCTCGAAACCGAATGTCATAATAAAATTTGTTATATTCAAACATACACCACTTATGAGAATATTTATCCCCTTAATTCACTTTGGTGGTTTTCAATATTTCATGAACTTATTTTCCTACTTCTCGATTCTTGTATTAGTTATCGCTGTTTTCAATGGAAGGTCACGAACTCTCGAAACGGAATGTCATAATAAAATTTGAAATATTGAAACATACACCACTTATAAGCATATTTATCCCCATAATCCAATTTGGTAGTTTTCAACATTTCATGAACTTATTTTCCTATTTCTCGATTCTTACGAGTTACAGTTGTTTTTAATGTAATGTCACGAAATCACGAAACGGAATGTCATAATAAAATTTGAAATACTGAAACATACACCACTTATGAGCATATTTATCCACTTAATTCATTTTGGTGGTTTTCAACATTTCATAAACTTATTTTCCAACTTCTCGATTCTTATTAGTTATCGCTGTTTTCAATGGAAAGTCACGTACTCTCAAAACGGAATGTCATAATAAAATTTGAAATACTGAAACATACACCAATTATGAGCATATTTATCCGCTTAATTCACTTTGTTAGTTTTCAACATTTCATGAACTTATTTTCCTACTTCTCGATTCTTACGAGTTATCGCTGTTTTCAATGGAATGTCACGAAATCACGAAACGGAATGTCATAAAAAAATTTGAAACATTGAAACATACACCACTTATGAACATATTTCAACTTTCATGAACTTATTATCTTACTTCTCGATTCTTATTAGTTATCGCTGTTTTCAATGGAAAGTCACAAACTCTCGAAACGGAATGTCACAATAAAATTTGAAATATTGAAACATACACCACTTATGAGCATATTTATCCACTTAATTCATTTTGGTGGTTTTCAACATTTCATAAACTTATTTTCCAACTTCTCGATTCTTATTAGTTATCGCTGTTTTCAATGGAAAGTCACGTACTCTCAAAACGGAATGTCATAATAAAATTTGAAATATTGAAACATACACCAATTATGAGCATATTTATCCGCTTAATTCACTTTGTTAGTTTTCAACATTTCATGAACTTATTTTCCTACTTCTCGATTCTTACGAGTTATCGCTGTTTTCAATGGAATGTCACGAAATCACGAAACGGAATGTCATAATAAAATTTGAAACATTGAAACATACACCACTTATGAACATATTTCAACTTTCATGAACTTATTATCTTACTTCTCGATTCTTATTAGTTATCGCTGTTTTCAATGGAAAGTCACAAACTCTCGAAACGGAATGTCACAATAAAATTTGAAATATTGAAACATACACCACTTATGAGCATATTTATCCCCTGAATTCACTTTGGTGGTTTTCAACGTTTCATGAACTTATTTTTCTCCTTCCCGATTCTTATTAGTTATCGTTGTTTTCAATAGAAGGTCACGAACTCTCGAAACGGAATGTCATAATAAAATTTGAAATATTGAAACATACACCACTTATGAGCATATTTATCCCCTTAATTCACTTTGGTGGTTTTCAATATTTAATGAACTTATTTTCCTACTTTTCGATTCTTATATTAGTTATCGCTGTTTTCAATGGAAACTCTCGAACTCTCGAAACCGATGTCATAATAAAATTTGTAATATTCAAACATACACCACTTATGAGAATATTTATCCCCTTAGCTTACTTTGGTGGTTTTCAATATTTCATGAACTTATTTTCCTACTTCTCGATTCTTGTATTAGTTATCGCTGTTTTCAATGGAAGGTCACGAACTCTCGAAACGGAATGTCATAATAAAATTTGAAATATTGAAACATACACCACTTATAAGCATATTTATCCCAATAATCCAATTTGGTAGTTTTCAACATTTCATGAACTTATTTTCCTATTTCTCGATTCTTACGAGTTACAGTTGTTTTTAATGTAATGTCACGAAATCACGAAACGGAATGTCATAATAAAATTTGAAATACTGAAACATACACCACTTATGAGCATATTTATCCACTTAATTCATTTTGGTGGTTTTCAACATTTCATAAACTTATTTTCCAACTTCTCGATTCTTATTAGTTATCGCTGTTTTCAATGGAAAGTCACGTACTCTCAAAACGGAATGTCATAATAAAATTTGAAATACTGAAACATACACCAATTATGAGCATATTTATCCGCTTAATTCACTTTGTTAGTTTTCAACATTTCATGAACTTATTTTCCTACTTCTCGATTCTTACGAGTTATCGCTGTTTTCAATGGAATGTCACGAAATCACGAAACGCAATGTCATAATAAAATTTGAAACATTGAAACATACACCACTTATGAACATATTTCAACTTTCATGAACTTATTATCTTACTTCTCGATTCTTATTAGTTATCGCTGTTTTCAATGGAAAGTCACAAACTCTCGAAACGGAATGTCACAATAAAATTTGAAATATTGAAACATACACCACTTATGAGCATATTTATCCACTTAATTCATTTTGGTGGTTTTCAACATTTCATAAACTTATTTTCCAACTTCTCGATTCTTATTAGTTATCGCTGTTTTCAATGGAAAGTCACGTACTCTCAAAACGGAATGTCATAATAAAATTTGAAATACTGAAACATACACCAATTATGAGCATATTTATCCGCTTAATTCACTTTGTTAGTTTTCAACATTTCATGAACTTATTTTCCTACTTCTCGATTCTTACGAGTTATCGATGTTTTCAATGGAATGTCACGAAATCACGAAACGGAATGTCATAATAAAATTTGAAACATTGAAACATACACCACTTATGAACATATTTCAACTTTCATGAACTTATTATCTTACTTCTCGATTCTTATTAGTTATCGCTGTTTTCAATGGAAAGTCACAAACTCTCGAAACGGAATGTCACAATAAAATTTGAAATATTGAAACATACACCACTTATGAGCATATTTATCCCCTGAATTCACTTTGGTGGTTTTCAACGTTTCATGAACTTATTTTTCTCCTTCCCGATTCTTATTAGTTATCGTTGTTTTCAATAGAAGGTCACGAACTCTCGAAACGGAATGTCATAATAAAATTTGAAATATTGAAACATACACCACTTATGAGCATATTTATCCCCTTAATTCACTTTGGTGGTTTTCAATATTTAATGAACTTATTTTCCTACTTTTCGATTCTTATATTAGTTATCGCTGTTTTCAATGGAAACTCTCGAACTCTCGAAACCGAATGTCATAATAAAATTTGTAATATTCAAACATACACCACTTATGAGAATATTTATCCCCTTAATTCACTTTGGTGGTTTTCAATATTTCATGAACTTATTTTCCTACTTCTCGATTCTTGTATTAGTTATCGCTGTTTTCAATGGAAGGTCACGAACTCTCGAAACGGAATGTCATAATAAAATTTGAAATATTGAAACATACACCACTTATAAGCATATTTATCCCATAATCCAATTTGGTAGTTTTCAACATTTCATGAACTTATTTTCCTATTTCTCGATTCTTACGAGTTACAGTTGTTTTTAATGTAATGTCACGAAATCACGAAACGGAATGTCATAATAAAATTTGAAATACTGAAACATACACCAATTATGAGCATATTTATCCGCTTAATTCACTTTGTTAGTTTTCAACATTTCATGAACTTATTTTCCTACTTCTCGATTCTTACGAGTTATCGCTGTTTTCAATGGAATGTCACGAAATCACGAAACGCAATGTCATAATAAAATTTGAAACATTGAAACATACACCACTTATGAACATATTTCAACTTTCATGAACTTATTATCTTACTTCTCGATTCTTATTAGTTATCGCTGTTTTCAATGGAAAGTCACAAACTCTCGAAACGGAATGTCACAATAAAATTTGAAATATTGAAACATACACCACTTATGAGCATATTTATCCACTTAATTCATTTTGGTGGTTTTCAACATTTCATAAACTTATTTTCCAACTTCTCGATTCTTATTAGTTATCGCTGTTTTCAATGGAAAGTCACGTACTCTCAAAACGGAATGTCATAATAAAATTTGAAATACTGAAACATACACCAATTATGAGCATATTTATCCGCTTAATTCACTTTGTTAGTTTTCAACATTTCATGAACTTATTTTCCTACTTCTCGATTCTTACGAGTTATCGCTGTTTTCAATGGAATGTCACGAAATCACGAAACGGAATGTCATAATAAAATTTGAAACATTGAAACATACACCACTTATGAACATATTTCAACTTTCATGAACTTATTATCTTACTTCTCGATTCTTATTAGTTATCGCTGTTTTCAATGGAAAGTCACAAACTCTCGAAACGGAATGTCACAATAAAATTTGAAATATTGAAACATACACCACTTATGAGCATATTTATCCCCTTAATTCACTTTGGTGGTTTTCAACGTTTCATGAACTTATTTTTCTCCTTCCCGATTCTTATTAGTGATCACTGTTTTCAATAGAAAGTTACGAACACTCGAAACTGAATATCATAATAAAATTTGACATATTGAAACATACACACCACTTATGAGCATATTTATCCACTTAATTCACTTTGGTGGTTTTCAGCATTTCATGAACTTATTTTTCTCCTTCTCTATTCTTATAAGTTATCGCTGTTTTCAATGGAAGGTCACGAACACTCGAAACGAAATGTCATAATAAAATTTGAAGTATTGAAACATACACCACTTATGAGAATATTTATCCCCTTAATTCACTTTGGTGGTTTTCAATATTTCATGAACTTATTTTCCTACTTCTCGATTCTTGTATTAGTTATCGCTGTTTTCAATGGAAGGTCACGAACTCTCGAAACGGAATGTCATAATAAAATTTGAAATATTGAAACATACACCACTTATAAGCATATTTATCCCATAATCCAATTTGGTAGTTTTCAACATTTCATGAACTTATTTTCCTATTTCTCGATTCTTACGAGTTACAGTTGTTTTTAATGTAATGTCACGAAATCACGAAACGGAATGTCATAATAAAATTTGAAATACTGAAACATACACCAATTATGAGCATATTTATCCGCTTAATTCACTTTGTTAGTTTTCAACATTTCATGAACTTATTTTCCTACTTCTCGATTCTTACGAGTTATCGCTGTTTTCAATGGAATGTCACGAAATCACGAAACGCAATGTCATAATAAAATTTGAAACATTGAAACATACACCACTTATGAACATATTTCAACTTTCATGAACTTATTATCTTACTTCTCGATTCTTATTAGTTATCGCTGTTTTCAATGGAAAGTCACAAACTCTCGAAACGGAATGTCACAATAAAATTTGAAATATTGAAACATACACCACTTATGAGCATATTTATCCACTTAATTCATTTTGGTGGTTTTCAACATTTCATAAACTTATTTTCCAACTTCTCGATTCTTATTAGTTATCGCTGTTTTCAATGGAAAGTCACGTACTCTCAAAACGGAATGTCATAATAAAATTTGAAATACTGAAACATACACCAATTATGAGCATATTTATCCGCTTAATTCACTTTGTTAGTTTTCAACATTTCATGAACTTATTTTCCTACTTCTCGATTCTTACGAGTTATCGCTGTTTTCAATGGAATGTCACGAAATCACGAAACGGAATGTCATAATAAAATTTGAAACATTGAAACATACACCACTTATGAACATATTTCAACTTTCATGAACTTATTATCTTACTTCTCGATTCTTATTAGTTATCGCTGTTTTCAATGGAAAGTCACAAACTCTCGAAACGGAATGTCACAATAAAATTTGAAATATTGAAACATACACCACTTATGAGCATATTTATCCCCTTAATTCACTTTGGTGGTTTTCAACGTTTCATGAACTTATTTTTCTCCTTCCCGATTCTTATTAGTGATCACTGTTTTCAATAGAAAGTTACGAACACTCGAAACTGAATATCATAATAAAATTTGACATATTGAAACATACACACCACTTATGAGCATATTTATCCACTTAATTCACTTTGGTGGTTTTCAGCATTTCATGAACTTATTTTTCTCCTTCTCTATTCTTATAAGTTATCGCTGTTTTCAATGGAAGGTCACGAACACTCGAAACGAAATGTCATAATAAAATTTGAAGTATTGAAACATACACCACTTATGAGAATATTTATCCCCTTAATTCACTTTGGTGGTTTTCAATATTTCATGAACTTATTTTCCTACTTCTCGATTCTTGTATTAGTTATCGCTGTTTTCAATGGAAGGTCACGAACTCTCGAAACGGAATATCATAATAATATTTGAAATATTGAAACATACACCACTTATGAGCACATTTATCCCCATAATTCAATTTGGTAGTTTTCAACATTTCATGAACTTATTTTCCTATTTCTCGATTCTTACGAGTGACAGTTGTTTTTAATGTAATGTCACGAAATCACGAAACGGAATGTCATAATAAAATTTGAAATATTGAAATATACACCACTTATGAGCATATTTATCCCCTTAATTCACTTTGGTGGTTTTCAACATTTCATGAATTTATTTTCCTACTTCTCGATTTTTATTAGTTAACGCTGTTTTCAATGGAAAGTCACGAATTCTCGAAACGGAATGTCATTATAAAATTTGAAATATTGAAACATATACCACTTATGAGCATATTTATCCTCATATTTCAATTTGGTAGTTTTCAACATTTCCTGAACTTATTTTCCTACTTCTCGATTCTTACGAGTTATCGCTGTTTTCAATGGAATGTCACGAAATCACGAAACAGAATGTCATCATAAAATTTGAAACATTGAAACATACACCACTTATAAGCATATTTATCCACTTAATTCACTTTGGTGGTTTTCAACATTTCATAAACTTATTTTCCTACTTCTCGATTCTTATTGTTATCGCTGTTTTCAATGGAAAGTCACGTACTCTCAAAACGGAATGTCATAATAAAATTTGAAATACTGAAACATACACCAATTATGAGCATATTTATCCGCTTAATTCACTTTGTTAGTTTTCAACATTTCATGAACTTATTTTCCTACTTCTCGATTCTTACGAGTTATCGCTGTTTTCAATGGAATGTCACGAAATCACGAAACGGAATGTCATAATAAAATTTGAAACATTGAAACATACACCACTTATGAACATATTTCAACTTTCATGAACTTATTATCTTACTTCTCGATTCTTATTAGTTATCGCTGTTTTCAGTGGAAAGTCACAAACTCTCGAAACAGAATGTCACAATAAAATTTAAAATATTGAAACATACACCACTTATGAGCATATTTATCCTCTTAATTCACTTTGGTGGTTTTCAACGTTTCATGAACTTATTTTTCTCCTTCCTGATTCTTATTAGTTATCGTTGTTTTCAATAGAAGGTCACGAACTCTCGAAACGGAATATCATAATAAAATTTGAAATATTGAAACATACACCACTTATGAGCATATTTATCCCCTTAATTCACTTTGGTGGTTTTCAATATTTCATGAACTTCTTTTCCTACTTCTCGATTCTTGTATTAGTTATCGCTGTTTTCAATGGAAGGTCACGAACTCTCGAAACGGAATGTCATAATAAAATTTGAAATATTGAAACATACACCACTTATGAGCATATTTATCCCCAAAATTCAATTTGGTAGTTTCAACATTTCATGAACTTATTTTCCTATTTCTCGATTCTTACGAGTTACCGCTGTTTTTAATGGAATGTCACGAAATCACGAAACGGAATGTCATAATAAAATTTGAAATATTGAAACATACACCACTTATAAGCATATTTATCCACTTAATTCACTTTGGTGGTTTTCAACATTTCATAAACTTATTTTCCTACTTCTCGATTCTTATTGTTATCGCTGTTTTCAATGGAAAGTCACGTACTCTCAAAACGGAATGTCATAATAAAATTTGAAATACTGAAACATACACCACTTATGAGCATATTTATCCCCTTAATTCACTTTGGTGGTTTTTAACATTTCATGAACTTATTTTCCTACTTCTCGATTTTTATTAGTTAACGCTGTTTTCAATGGAAAGTCACGAATTCTCGAAACGGAATGTCATAATAAAATTTGAAATATTGAAACATATACCACTTATGAGTATATTTATCCCCATAATTCAATTTGGTAGTTTTCAACATTTCATGAACTTATTTTCCTACTTCTCGATTCTTACGAGTTATCGCTGTTTTCAATGGAATGTCACGAAATCACGAAACGGAATGTCATAATAAAATTTGAAACATTGAAACATACACCACTTATGAACATATTTCAACTTTCATGAACTTATTATCTTACTTCTCGATTCTTATTAGTTATCGCTGTTTTCAGTGGAAAGTCACAAACTCTCGAAACAGAATGTCACAATAAAATTTAAAATATTGAAACATACACCACTTATGAGCATATTTATCCTCTTAATTCACTTTGGTGGTTTTCAACGTTTCATGAACTTATTTTTCTCCTTCCTGATTCTTATTAGTTATCGTTGTTTTCAATAGAAGGTCACGAACTCTCGAAACGGAATATCATAATAAAATTTGAAATATTGAAACATACACCACTTATGAGCATATTTATCCCCTTAATTCACTTTGGTGGTTTTCAATATTTCATGAACTTCTTTTCCTACTTCTCGATTCTTGTATTAGTTATCGCTGTTTTCAATGGAAGGTCACGAACTCTCGAAACGGAATGTCATAATAAAATTTGAAATATTGAAACATACACCACTTATGAGCATATTTATCCCCAAAATTCAATTTGGTAGTTTCAACATTTCATGAACTTATTTTCCTATTTCTCGATTCTTACGAGTTACCGCTGTTTTTAATGGAATGTCACGAAATCACGAAATGGAATGTCATAATAAAATTTGAAATATTGAAACATACACCACTTATAAGCATATTTATCCACTTAATTCACTTTGGTGGTTTTCAACATTTCATAAACTTATTTTCCTACTTCTCGATTCTTATTGTTATCGCTGTTTTCAATGGAAAGTCACGTACTCTCAAAACGGAATGTCATAATAAAATTTGAAATACTGAAACATACACCACTTATGAGCATATTTATCCCCTTAATTCACTTTGGTGGTTTTTAACATTTCATGAACTTATTTTCCTACTTCTCGATTTTTATTAGTTAACGCTGTTTTCAATGGAAAGTCACGAATTCTCGAAACGGAATGTCATAATAAAATTTGAAATATTGAAACATATACCACTTATGAGTATATTTATCCCCATAATTCAATTTGGTAGTTTTCAACATTTCATGAACTTATTTTCCTACTTCTCGATTCTTACGAGTTATCGCTGTTTTCAATGGAATGTCACGAAATCACGAAACGGAATGTCATAATAAAATTTGAAATATTGAAACATACACCACTTATGAGCATATTTCAACTTTCATGAACTTATTATCTTACTTCTCGATTCTTAAGAGTTATCGCTGTTTTCAATGGAAAGTCACAAACTCTCGAAACGGAATGTCACAATAAAATTTGAAATATTGAAACATACACCACTTATGAGCATATTTATCCCCTTAATTCACTTTGGTGGTTTTCAACGTTTCATGAACTTATTTTTCTCCTTCCCGATTTTTATTAGTTATCGTTGTTTTCAATGGAAGGTCACGAACTCTCGAAACGGAATGTCGTAATAAAATTTAAAATATTGAAACATACACCACTTATGAGCATATTTATCCCCTTATTTCAGTTTCGTAGTTTTCAACATTTCATGAACTTATTTTTCTACTTCTCGATTCTTACGAGTTATCGCTGTTTTCAATGGAATTTCACGAAATAACGAAACGGAATGTCATAATAAAATTTAAAATATTAAAACATACACCACTTATGAGCATATTTATCCCCTTATTCAGTTTCGTAGTTTTCAACATTTCATGAACTTATTTTTCTACTTCTCGATTCTTACGAGTTATCGCTGTTTTCAATGGAATTTCACGAAATAACGAAACGGAATGTCATAATAAAATTTAAAACATTGAAACATACACCACTTATGAGCATATTTATCCCCTTATTTCACTTTGGTGGTTTTCAACATTTCATGAACTTATTTTTCTCTTTGTCGATTCTTATTATTTATCGCCGTTTTCAATGGAAGGTCACGAACACTCGAAACAGAATGTCATAATAAAATTTGAAATATTGAAACATACACCACTTATGAACATATTTATCCACTTAATTCACTTTGGTGGTTTTCAACATTTTATGAACTTATTTTCCTCCTTCTCTATTCTTATAAGTTATCGCTGTTTTCAATGGAAGGTCACGAACACTCGAAACGAAATGTCATAATAAAATTTGAAATATTGAAACATACACCACTAATGAGCATATTTATCCCCTTAATTCACTTTGGTGGTTTTCAACATTTCATGAACTTATTTTCCTCCTTCTTGATTCTTATGAGTTATCGCCGTTTTCAATGGAAGGTCACGAACTCTCGAAACGGAATGTCATAATAAAATTTGAAATATTGAAACATACACCACTTATGAGCATATTTATCCCCTTAATTCACTTTGGTGGTTTTCAATATTTCATGAACTTATTTTCCTACTTCTCGATTTTTATATTAGTTATCGCTGTTTTCAATGGAAGGTCACGAACTCTCGAAACGGAATGTCATAATAAAATTTGAAATATTGGAACATACACCACTTATGAGCATATTTATCCCCTTAATTCACTTTGGTGGTTTTCAACATTTCATGAAGTTATTTTCCTACTTTTCGATTCTTATTAGTTATCGCTGTTTTCAATGGAAAGTAACGAACTCTCGAAAAAGAATGTCATAATAAAATTTGAAATATTGAAACATACACCACTTATGTGCATATTTATTCCCTGAATTCACTTTGGTGGTTTTCAACGTTTCATGAACTTATTTTCCTCCTTCCTGATTCTTATTAGTTATCGTTGTTTTCAATAGAAGGTCACGAACTCTCGAAACGGAATGTCATAATAAAATTTGAAACATTGAAACATACACCACTTATGAGCATATTTATCCCCTTAATTCACTTTGGTGGTTTTCAACATTTCATGAAGTTATTTTCCTACTTCTCGATTCTTATTAGTTATCGCTGTTTTCAATGGAAAGTCACGAACTCTCGAAAAAGAATGTCATAATAAAGTTTGAAATATTGAAACATACACCACTTATGAGCATATTTATTCCCTGAATTCACTTTGGTGGTTTTCAACGTTTCATGAACTTATTTTCCTCCTTCCTGATTGTTATTAGTTATCGTTGTTTTCAATAGAAGGTCACGAACTCTCGAAACGGAATGTCATAATAAAATTTGAAATATTGAAACATACACCACTTATGAGCATATTTATCTCCTTAATTCACTTTGGTGGTTTTCTACATTTCATGAACTTATTTTCCTCCTTCCCGATTCTTATTAGTTATCGCTGTTTTCAATGGATGGTCACGAACTCCCGAATCGGAATGTCATAATAAAATTTGAAATATTGAAACATACACCACTTATGAGCATATTTATCCCCTTAATTCACTTTGGTGGTTTTTAACATTTCATGAACTTATTTTCCTCTTTCCCGATTCTTATTAGTTATCGCTGTTTTCAATGGATGGTCACGAATTCTCGAATCGGAATGTCATAATAAAATTTGAAATATTGAAACATACACCACTTATGAGCATATTTATCCCCTTAATTCACTTTGGTGGTTTTCAACATTTCATGAACTTATTTTCCTACTTCTCGATTTTTATTAGTTAATGCTGTTTTCAATGGAAAGTCACGAAATCTCGAAAAGGAATGTCATAATAAAATTTGAAATATTGAAACATATACCACTTATGAGCATATTTATCCCCATAATTCAATTTGTTAGTTTTCAACATTTCATAAACTTATTTTCCTACTTCTCGATTCTTACGAGTTATCGCTGTTTTCAATGGAATATCACGAAATCACGAAACGGAATGTCATAATAAAATTCAAAACATTGAAACATATACCACTTATGAGCATATTTCAACTTTCATGAACTTATTATTTTACTTCGATTCTTATTAGTTATCGCTGTTTTCAATAGAAAGTCACAAACTCTCGAAACGGAATGTCACAATAAAATTTAAAATATTGAAACATACACCACTTATGAGCATATTTATCCCCTTAATTCACTTTGGTTGTTTTCAACGTTTCATGAACTTATTTTTCTCCTTCCCGATTCTTATTAGTTATCGTTGTTTTCAATGGAAGGTCACGAACTCTCGAAACGGAATGTCATAATAAAATTTAAAATATTGAAACATACACCACTTATGAGCATATTTATCCCCTTATTTCACTTTGGTGGTTTTCAACATTTCATGAACTTATTTTCCTATTTCTCGATTCTTATGAGTTGCAGTTGTTTTTAATGTAATGTCACGAAATCACGAAACAGAATATCATAATAAAATTTGATATATTGAAACATACACCACTTATGAGCATATTTATCCACTTAATTCACTTTGGTGGTTTTCAACATTTCATAAACTTATTTTCCTACTTCTCGATTCTTATTAGTTATCGCTGTTTTCAATGGAAAGTCACCAACACTCGAAACTGAATATCATAATAATATTTGAAATATTGAAACATACACACCACTTATGAGCATATTTATCCCCTTAATTCACTTTGGTGGTTTTCAACATTTCATGAACTTATTTTCCTAATTCTCGATTTTTATTAGTTAACGCTGTTTTCAATGGAAAGTCACGAAATCTCGAAACGGAATGTCATAATAAAATTTGAAATATTGAAACATATACCATTTATGAGCATATTTATCCCCATAATTCAATTTGTTAGTTTTCAACATTTCATGAACTTATTTTCCTACTTCTCGATTCTTACGAGTTATCGCTGTTTTCAATGGAATATCACGAAATCATGAAACGGAATATCATAATAAAATTCAAAACATTGAAACATACACCACTTATGAGCATATTTTAACTTTCATGAACTTATTATTTTACTTCTCGATTCTTCTTAGTTATCGCTGTTTTCAATGGAACAGAACACTCGAAACGAAATGTCATAATAAAATTTGAAATATTGAAATATACACCACTAATGAGCATATTTATCCCCTTAATTCACTTTGGTGGTTTTCAACAGTTCATGAACTTATTTTCCTCCTTGTCGATTCTTATTAGTTATCGTTCTTTTCAATGGAAGGTCACGAACTCTCGAAACGGAATGTCATAATAAAATTTAAAATATAAAAACATACACCACTTATGAGCATATTTATCCCCTTATTTCACTTTGGTGGTTTTCAACATTTCATGAACTTATTTTTCTCTTTGTCGATTCTTATTATTTATCGCTGTTTTCAATGGAAGGTCACAAACACTCGAAATAGAATGTCATAATAAAATTTGAATTATTGAAACATACACCACTTATGAACATATTTATCCACTTAATTCACTTTGGTGGTTTTCAACATTTTATGAACTTATTTTCCTCCTTCTCTATTCTTATAAGTTATCGCTGTTTTCGATGGAAGGTCACGAACACTCGAAACGAAATGTCATAATAAAATTTGAAATATTGAAACATACACCACTAATGAGCATATTTATCCCCTTAATTCACTTTGGTGGTTTTCAACATTTCATGAACATATTTTCCTCCTTCTCGATTCGATGAGTTATCGCCGTTTTCAATGGAAGGTCACGAACTCTCGAAACGAAATGTCATAATAAAATTTGAAATATTGAAACATACACCACTTATGAGCATATTTATCCTCTTCATTCACTTTGGTAGTTTTCAACATTTCATGAACTTATTTTCCTCCTTCTCGATTGTTATTAGTTATCGTTGTTTTCAATAGAAGGTCACGAACTCTCGAAACGAAATGTCATAATAAAATTTGAAATATTGAAACATATACCACTTATGAGCATATTTATCCCCAAAATTCAATTTGGTAGTTTCAACATTTCATGAACTTATTTTCCTATTTCTCGATTCTTACGAGTTACCGCTGTTTTTAATGGAATGTCACGAAATCACGAAACGGAATGTCATAATAAAATTTGAAATATTGAAACATACACCACTTATAAGCATATTTATCCACTTAATTCACTTTGGTGGTTTTCAACATTTCATAAACTTATTTTCCTACTTCTCGATTCTTATTGTTATCGCAGTTTTCAATGGAAAGTCACGTACTCTCAAAACGGAATGTCATAATAAAATTTGAAATACTGAAACATACACCACTTATGAGCATATTTATCCCCTTAATTCACTTTGGTGGTTTTTAACATTTCATGAACTTATTTTCCTACTTCTCGATTTTTATTAGTTAACGCTGTTTTCAATGGAAAGTCACGAATTCTCGAAACGGAATGTCATAATAAAATTTGAAATATTGAAACATATACCACTTATGAGTATATTTATCCCCATAATTCAATTTGGTAGTTTTCAACATTTCATGAACTTATTTTCCTACTTCTCGATTCTTACGAGTTATCGCTGTTTTCAATGGAATGTCACGAAATCACGAAACGGAATGTCATAATAAAATTTGAAATATTGAAACATACACCACTTATGAGCATATTTCAACTTTCATGAACTTATTATCTTACTTCTCGATTCTTAAGAGTTATCGCTGTTTTCAATGGAAAGTCACAAACTCTCGAAACGGAATGTCACAATAAAATTTGAAATATTGAAACATACACCACTTATGAGCATATTTATCCCCTTATTTAACTTTCGTTGTTTTCAACATTTCATGAACTTATTTTTCTACTTCTCGATTCTTAAGAGTTATCGCTGTTTTCAATGGAAAGTCACAAACTCTCGAAACGGAATGTCATAATAAAATTTGAAATATTGAAACATACACCACTTATGAGCATATTTATTCCCTGAATTCACTTTGGTGGTTTTCAACGTTTCATGAACTTATTTTCCTCCTTCCTGATTGTTATTAGTTATCGTTGTTTTCAATAGAAGGTCACGAACTCTCGAAACGGAATGTCATAATAAAATTTGAAATATTGAAACATACACCACTTATGAGCATATTTATCTCCTTAATTCACTTTGGTGGTTTTCAACATTTCATGAACTTATTTTCCTCCTTCCCGATTCTTATTAGTTATCGCTGTTTTCAATGGATGGTCACGAACTCCCGAATCGGAATGTCATAATAAAATTTGAAATATTGAAACATACACCACTTATGAGCATATTTATCCCCTTAATTCACTTTGGTGGTTTTTAACATTTCATGAACTTATTTTCCTCTTTCCCGATTCTTATTAGTTATCGCTGTTTTCAATGGATGGTCACGAATTCTCGAATCGGAATGTCATAATAAAATTTGAAATATTGAAACATACACCACTTATGAGCATATTTATCCCCTTAATTCACTTTGGTGGTTTTCAACATTTCATGAACTTATTTTCCTACTTCTCGATTTTTATTAGTTAACGCTGTTTTCAATGGAAAGTCACGAAATCTCGAAAAGGAATGTCATAATAAAATTTGAAATATTGAAACATATACCACTTATGAGCATATTTATCCCCATAATTCAATTTGTTAGTTTTCAACATTTCATAAACTTATTTTCCTACTTCTCGATTCTTACGAGTTATCGCTGTTTTCAATGGAATATCACGAAATCACGAAACGGAATGTCATAATAAAATTCAAAACATTGAAACATATACCACTTATGAGCATATTTCAACTTTCATGAACTTATTATTTTACTTCTCGATTCTTATTAGTTATCGCTGTTTTCAATAGAAAGTCACAAACTCTCGAAACGGAATGTCACAATAAAATTTAAAATATTGAAACATACACCACTTATGAGCATATTTATCCCCTTAATTCACTTTGGTTGTTTTCAACGTTTCATGAACTTATTTTTCTCCTTCCCGATTCTTATTAGTTATCGTTGTTTTCAATGGAAGGTCACGAACTCTCGAAACGGAATGTCATAATAAAATTTAAAATATTGAAACATACACCACTTATGAGCATATTTATCCCCTTATTTCACTTTGGTGGTTTTCAACATTTCATGAACTTATTTTCCTATTTCTCGATTCTTACGAGTTACAGTTGTTTTAATATAATGTCACGAAATCACGAAACAGAATATCATAATAAAATTTGATATATTGAAACATACACCACTTATGAGCATATTTATCCACTTAATTCACTTTGGTGGTTTTCAACATTTCATAAACTTATTTTCCTACTTCTCGATTCTTATTAGTTATCGCTGTTTTCAATGGAAAGTCACCAACACTCGAAACTGAATATCATAATAATATTTGAAATATTGAAACATACACACCACTTATGAGCATATTTATCCCCTTAATTCACTTTGGTGGTTTTCAACATTTCATGAACTTATTTTCCTAATTCTCGATTTTTATTAGTTAACGCTGTTTTCAATGGAAAGTCACGAAATCTCGAAACGGAATGTCATAATAAAATTTGAAATATTGAAACATATACCATTTATGAGCATATTTATCCCCATAATTCAATTTGTTAGTTTTCAACATTTCATGAACTTATTTTCCTACTTCTCGATTCTTACGAGTTATCGCTGTTTTCAATGGAATATCACGAAATCACGAAACGGAATATCATAATAAAATTCAACACATTGCAACATACACCACTTATGAGCGTATTTTAACTTTCATGAACTTATTATTTTACTTCTCGATTCTTATTAGTTATCGCTGTTTTTTCAATGGAAGGTCACGAACTTTCCGAAGCAGAAATGTCATAATAAAATTTGAAATATTGAAATATACACCACTAATGAGCATATTTATCCCCCTTAATTCACTTTGGTGGTTTTCAACAGTTCATGAACTTATTTTCCTCCTTGTCGATTCTTATTAGTTATCGTTCTTTTCAATGGAAGGTCACGAACTCTCGAAACGGAATGTCATAATAAAATTTAAAATATAAAAACATACACCACTTATGAGCATATTTATCCCCTTATTTCACTTTGGTGGTTTTCAACATTTCATGAACTTATTTTTCTCTTTGTCGATTCTTATTATTTATCGCTGTTTTCAATAGAAGGTCACAAACACTCGAAATAGAATGTCATAATAAAATTTGAATTATTGAAACATACACCACTTATGAACATATTTATCCACTTAATTCACTTTGGTGGTTTTCAACATTTTATGAACTTATTTTCCTCCTTCTCTATTCTTATAAGTTATCGCTGTTTTCGATGGAAGGTCACGAACACTCGAAACGAAATGTCATAATAAAATTTGAAATATTGAAACATACACCACTAATGAGCATATTTATCCCCTTAATTCACTTTGGTGGTTTTCAACATTTCATGAACATATTTTCCTCCTTCTCGATTCTTATGAGTTATCGCCGTTTTCAATGGAAGGTCACGAACTCTCGAAACGGAATGTCATAATAAAATTTGAAATATTGAAACATACACCACTTATGAGCATATTTATCCTCTTCATTCACTTTGGTAGTTTTCAACATTTCATGAACTTATTTTCCTCCTTCCTGATTGTTATTAGTTATCGTTGTTTTCAATAAAAGGTCACGAACTCTCGAAACGGAATGTCATAATAAAATTTGAAATATTGAAACATATACCACTTATGAGTATATTTATCCCCATAATTCAATTTGGTAGTTTTCAACATTTCATGAACTTATTTTCCTACTTCTCGATTCTTACGAGTTATCGCTGTTTTCAATGGAATGTCACGAAATCACGAAACGGAATGTCATAATAAAATTTGAAATATTGAAACATACACCACTTATGAGCATATTTTTACACCAACCCCCTTTGGTGGTTTTGACATGAACTTATTATCTTACTTCTCGATTCTTAAGAGTTATCGCTGTTTTCAATGGAAAGTCACAAACTCTCGAAACGGAATGTCACAATAAAATTTGAAATATTGAAACATACACCACTTATGAGCATATTTATCCCTTTAATTCACTTTGGTGGTTTTCAACGTTTCATGACCTTATTTTTCTCCTTCCCGATTTTTATTAGTTATCGTTGTTTTCAATGGAAGGTCACGAACTCTCGAAACGGAATGTCGTAATAAAATTTAAAATATTGAAACATACACCACTTATGAGCATATTTATCCCCTTATTTCAGTTTCGTAGTTTTCAACATTTCATGATCTTTTTTTTCTCCTTCCCGATTCTTACGAGTTATCGCTGTTTTCAATGGAATTTCACGAAATAACGAAACGGAATGTCATAATAAAATTTAAAATATTGAAACATACACCACTTATGAGCATATTTATCCCCTTATTTCAGTTTCGTAGTTTTCAACATTTCATGAACTTATTTTTCTACTTCTCGATTCTTACGAAGTTATCGCTGTTTTCAATGGAAGGTCACGAAATCTCGAAACGGAATGTCATAATAAAATTTAAAACATTGAAACATACACCACTTATGAGCATATTTATCCCCTTATTTCACTTTGGTGGTTTTCAACATTTCATGAACTTATTTTTCTCTTTGTCGATTCTTATTATTTATCGCCGTTTTCAATGGAAGGTCACGAACACTCGAAACAGAATGTCATAATAAAATTTGAAATATTGAAACATACACCACTTATGAACATATTTATCCACTTAATTCACTTTGGTGGTTTTCAACATTTTATGAACTTATTTTCCTCCTTCTCTTATTCTTATAAGTTATCGCTGTTTTCAATGGAAGGTCTCGAACACTCGAAACGAAATGTCATAATAAAATTTGAAATATTGAAACATACACCACTAATGAGCATATTTATCCCCTTAATTCACTTTGGTGGTTTTCAACATTTCATGAACTTATTTTCCTCCTTCTTGATTCTTATGAGTTATCGCCGTTTTCAATGGAAGGTCACGAACTCTCGAAACGGAATGTCATAATAAAATTTGAAATATTGAAACATACACCACTTATGAGCATATTTATCCCTTTAATTCACTTTGGTGGTTTTCAATATTTCATGAACTTATTTTCCTACTTCTCGATTTTTATATTAGTTATCGCTGTTTTCAATGGAAGGTCACGAACTCTCGAAACGGAATGTCATAATAAAATTTGAAATATTGGAACATACACCACTTATGAGCATATTTATCCCCTTAATTCACTTTGGTGGTTTTCAACATTTCATGAAGTTATTTTTCCTACTTTTCGATTCTTATTAGTTATCGCTGTTTTCAATGGAAAGTAACGAACTCTCGAAAAAGAATGTCATAATAAAATTTGAAATATTGAAACATACACCACTTATGTGCATATTTATTCCCTGAATTCACTTTGGTGGTTTTCAACGTTTTCATGAACTTATTTTCCTCCTTCCTGATTCTTATTAGTTATCGTTGTTTTCAATGGAAGGTCCACGAACTCTCGAAACGGAATGTCATAATAAAATTTGAAATATTGAAACATACACCACTTATGAGCATATTTATCCCCTTAATTCACTTTGGTGGTTTTCAACATTTCATGAAGTTATTTTCCTACTTCTCGATTCTTATTAGTTATCGCTGTTTTCAATGGAAAGTCACGAACTCTCGAAAAAGAATGTCATAATAAAGTTTGAAATATTGAAACATACACCACTTATGAGCATATTTATTCCCTTAATTCACTTTGGTGGTTTTCAACGTTTCATGAACTTATATTCCTCCTTCCTGATTGTTATTAGTTATCGTTGTTTTCAATAGAAGGTCACGAACTATCGAAACGGAATGTCATAATAAAATTTGAAATATTGAAACATACACCACTTATGAGCATATTTATCTCCTTAATTCACTTTGGTGGTTTTCAACATTTCATGAACTTATTTTTCCTCCTTCCCGATTCTTATTAGTTATCGCTGTTTTCAATGGATGGTCACGAACTCCCGAATCGGAATGTCATAATAAAATTTGAAATATTGAAACATACACCACTTATGAGCATATTTATCCCCTTAATTCACTTTGGTGGTTTTTAACATTTCATGAACTTATTTTCCTCTTTCCCGATTCTTATTAGTTATCGCTTGTTTTCAATGGATGGTCACGAATTCTCGAATCGGAATGTCATAATAAAATTTGAAATATTGAAACATACACCACTTATGAGCATATTTATCCCCTTAATTCACTTTGGTGGTTTTCAACATTTCATGAACTTATTTTCCTACTTCTCGATTTTTATTAGTTAACGCTGTTTTCAATGGAAAGTCACGAAATCTCGAAAAGGAATGTCATAATAAAATTTGAAATATTGAAACATATACCACTTATGAGCATATTTATCCCCATAATTCAATTTGTTAGTTTTCAACATTTCATAAACTTAT
Organism: Boechera divaricarpa; assembly: GCA_026770425.1. Lineage (NCBI taxonomy): Eukaryota > Viridiplantae > Streptophyta > Magnoliopsida > Brassicales > Brassicaceae > Boechera > Boechera divaricarpa. Next base: position 24,485 of record JAMKOQ010000516.1, on the reverse strand, counting down.
TTTCCTACTTCTCGATTCTTACGAGTTATCGCTGTTTTCAATGGAATATCACGAAATCACGAAAACGGAATGTCATAATAAAATTCAAAACATTGAAACATATACCACTTATGAGCATATTTCAACTTTCATGAACTTATTATTTTACTTCTCGATTCTTATTAGTTATCGCTGTTTTCAATAGAAAGTCACAAACTCTCGAAACGGAATGTCACAATAAAATTTAAAATATTGAAACATACACCACTTATGAGCATATTTATCCCCTTAATTCACTTTGGTGTTTTCAACGTTTCATGAACTTATTTTTCTCCTTCGATTCTTATTAGTTATCGTTGTTTTCAATGGAAGGTCACGAACTCTCGAAACGGAATGTCATAATAAAATTTAAAATATTGAAACATACACCACTTATGAGCATATTTATCCCCTTATTTCACTTTGGTGGTTTTCAACATTTCATGAACTTATTTTCCTATTTCTCGATTCTTACGAGTTGCAGTTGTTTTCAATGGAAGGTCACGAACTCTCGAAACGGAATGTCATAATAAAATTTAAAATATTGAAACATACACCACTTATGAGCATATTTATCCACTTAATTCACTTTGGTGGTTTTCAACATTTCATGAACTTATTTTCCTACTTCTCGATTCTTATTAGTTATCGCTGTTTTCAATGGAAAGTCACCAACACTCGAAACTGAATATCATAATAATATTTGAAATATTGAAACATACACACCACTTATGAGCATATTTATCCCCTTAATTCACTTTGGTGGTTTTCAACATTTCATGAACTTATTTTCCTAATTCTCGATTTTTATTAGTTAACGCTGTTTTCAATGGAATATCACGAAATCTCGAAACGGAATATCATAATAAAATTCAAAACATTGAAACATACACCACTTATGAGCATATTTATCCCCATAATTCAATTTGTTAGTTTTCAACATTTCATGAACTTATTTTCCTACTTCTCGATTCTTACTGAAGTTATCGCTGTTTTCAATGGAATATCACGAAATCACGAAACGGAATATCATAATAAAATTCAAAACATTGAAACATACACCACTTATGAGCATATTTTAACTTTCATGAACTTATTATTTTACTTCTCGATTCTTATTAGTTATCGCTGTTTTCAATGGAACGAACACTCGAAACGGAATGTCATAATAAAATTTGAAATATTGAAATATACACCACTAATGAGCATATTTATCCCCTTAATTCACTTTGGTGGTTTTCAACAGTTCATGAACTTATTTTCCTCCTTGTCGATTCTTATTAGTTATCGTTCTTTTCAATGGAAGGTCACGAACTCTCGAAACGGAATGTCATAATAAAATTTAAAATATAAAAACATACACCACTTATGAGCATATTTATCCCCTTATTTCACTTTGGTGGTTTTCAACATTTCATGAACTTATTTTTCTCTTTGTCGATTCTTATTATTTATCGCTGTTTTCAATGGAAGGTCACAAACACTCGAAATAGAATGTCATAATAAAATTTGAATTATTGAAACATACACCACTTATGAACATATTTATCCACTTAATTCACTTTGGTGGTTTTCAACATTTTATGAACTTATTTTCCTCCTTCTCTATTCTTATAAGTTATCGCTGTTTTCAATGGAAGGTCACGAACACTCGAAACGAAATGTCATAATAAAATTTGAAATATTGAAACATACACCACTAATGAGCATATTTATCCCCTTAATTCACTTTGGTGGTTTTCAACATTTCATGAACATATTTTCCTCCTTCTCGATTCTTATGAGTTATCGCCGTTTTCAATGGAAGGTCACGAACTCTCGAAACGGAATGTCATAATAAAATTTGAAATATTGAAACATACACCACTTATGAGCATATTTATCCTCTTCATTCACTTTGGTAGTTTTCATCATTTCATGAACTTATTTTCCTCCTTCCTGATTGTTATTAGTTATCGTTGTTTTCAATAGAAGGTCACGAACTCTCGAAACGGAATGTCATAATAAAATTTGAAATATTGAAACATACACCACTTATGAGCATATTTATCCCCTTAATTCACTTTGGTGGTTTTCAATATTTCATGAACTTATTTTCCTACTTCTCGATTTTTATATTAGTTATTGCTGTTTTCAATGGAAGGTCACGAACTCTCGAAACGGAATGTCATAATAAAATTTGAAATATTGAAACATATACCACTTATGAACATATTTATCCCCTTAATTCACTTTGGTAGTTTTCAACATTTCATGAAGTTATTTTCCTACTTTTCGATTCTTATTAGTTATCGCTGTTTTCAATGGAAAGTCACGAACTCTCGAAAAAGAATGTCATAATAAAATTTGAAATATTGAAAGATACACCACTTATGTGCATATTTATTCCCTGAATTCACTTTGGTGGTTTTCAACATTTCATGAATTTATTTTCCTACTTCTCGATTCTTATTAGTTATCGCTGTTTTCAATGGAAAGTCACGAACTCTCGAAAAAGAATGTCATAATAAAGTTTGAAATATTGAAACATACACCACTTATGAGCATATTTATTCCCTGAATTCACTTTGGTGGTTTTCAACGTTTCATGAACTTATTTTCCTCCTTCCTGATTCTTATTAGTTATCGTTGTTTTCAATAGAAGGTCACGAACTCTCGAAATGGAATGTCATAATAAAATTTGAAATATTGAAACATACACCACTTATGAGCATATTTATCCCCTTAATTCACTTTGGTGGTTTTCAATATTTAATGAACTTATTTTCCTACTTTTCGATTCTTATATTAGTTATCGCTGTTTTCAATGAAAAGTCACGAACTCTCGAAACCGAATGTCATAATAAAATTTGTAATATTGAAACATACACCACTTATGAGAATTTTTATCCCCTTAATTCACTTTGGTGGTTTTCAATATTTCATGAACTTATTTTCCTACTTCTCGATTCTTGTATTAGTTATTCCTGTTTTCAATGGAAGGTCACGAACTCGAAACGGAATGTCATAATAAAATTTGTAATATTGAAACATACACCACTTATGAGAATTTTTATCCCCTTAATTCACTTTGGTGGTTTTCAATATTTCATGAACTTATTTTCCTACTTCTCGATTCTTGTATTAGTTATTCCTGTTTTCAATGGAAGGTCACGAACTCTCGAAACGGAATGTCATAATAAAATTTGAAATATTGAAACATACACCACTTATGAGCACATTTATCCCCATAATTCAATTTGGTAGTTTTCAACATTTCATGAACTTATTTTACTATTTCTCGATTCTTACGAGTTATAGTTGTTTTTAATGTAATGTCACGAAATCACGAAACGGAATGTCATAATAAAATTTGAAATATTGAAACATACACAATTTATGAGCATATTTATCCACTTAATTCACTTTGGTGGTTTTCAACATTTCATAAACTTATTTTCCCACTTCTCGATTCTTATTAGTTATCGCTGTTTTCAATGGAAAGTCACGTACTCTCAAAACGGAATGTCATAATAAAATTTGAAATACTGAAGCATACACCAATTATGAGCATATTTATCCGCTTAATTCACTTTGGTAGTTTTCAACATTTCATGAACTTATTTTCCTATTTCTCGATTCTTACGAGTTATCGCTGTTTTCAATGGAATGTCACGAAATTACGAAACGGAATGTCATAATAAAATTTGAAACATTGAGACATACACCACTTATGAACATATTTCAACATTTCATGAACTTATTATCTTACTTCTCGGATTCTTATTAGTTATCGCTGTTTTCAATGGAAAGTCACAAACTCTCGAAACGAAATGTCACAATAAAATTTGAAATATTGAAACATACACCACTTATGAACATATTTATCCCCTTAATTCACTTTGGTGGTTTTCAACGTTTCATGAACTTATTTTCCTCCTTCTCTATTCTTCTAAGTTATCGTTGTTTTCAATGGAAGGTCACGAACACTCGAAACGAAATGTCATAATAAAATTTGAAGTATTGAGACATACACCACTAATGAGCATATTAATCCCCTTAATTACCTTTGGTGGTTTTCAACATTTCATGAACTTATTTTCCTCCTTCTCGATTCTTATGAGTTATTGCTGTTTTCAATGGAAGGTCACGAACTCTCGAAACGGAATGTCATAATCAAATTTGAAATATTAAAACATACACTACTTATGAGCATATTTATCACCTTAATTTACTTTGGTGGTTTTCAACATTTCATGAACTTATTTTCCTATTTCTCGATTCTTATGAGTTATCGCTGTTTTCAATGGAATGTCACGAACTCTCGAAACGGAATATCATAATAATATTTGAAATATTGAAACATACACCACTTATGAGCACATTTATCCCCATAATTCAATTTGTTAGTTTTCAACATTTCATGAACTTATTTTCCTATTTCTCGATTCTTACGAGTTACAGTTGTTTTTAATGTAATGTCACGAAATCACGAAAACGGAATGTCATAATAAAATTTGAAATATTGAAACATACACCACTTATGAGCATATTTATCACATTAATTCACTTTGGTGGTTTTCAACATTTCATGAATTTATTTTCCTACTTCTCGATTTTTTATTAGTTAACGCTGTTTTCAATGGAAAGTCACGAATTCTCGAAACGGAATGTCATTATAAAATTTGAAATATTGAAACATATACCACTTATGAGCATATTTATCCCCATATTTCAATTTGGTAGTTTTCAACATTTCCTGAACTTATTTTCCTACTTCTCGATTCTTACGAGTTATCGCTGTTTTCAATGGAATGTCACGAAATCACGAAACAGAATGTCATAATAAAATTTGAAACATTGAAACATACACCACTTATGAGCATATTTCAACTTTCATGAACTTATTATCTTACTTCTCGATTCTTATTAGTTATCGCTGTTTTCAATGGAAAGTCACAAACTCTCGAAACGGAATGTCACAATAAAATTTAAAATATTGAAATATACACCACTTATGAGCATATTTATCCCCTTAATTCACTTTGGTGGTTTTCAACGTTTCATGAACTTATTTTTCTCCTTCCCGATTCTTATTAGTTATCGTTGTTTTCAATAGAAGGTCACGAACTCTCGAAACAGAATGTCATAATAAAATTTGAAATATTGAAACATACACCACTTATGAGCATATTTATCCCCTTAATTGACTTTGGTGGTTTTCAATATTTAATGAACTTATTTTCCTACTTCTCGATTCTTATATTAGTTATCGCTGTTTTCAATGGAAAGTCACGAACTCTCGAAACGGAATGTCATAATAAAATTTGAAATATTGAAACATACACCACTTATGAGAATATTTATCCCCTTAATTCACTTTGGTGGTTTTCAATATTTCATGAACTTATTTTCCTCCTTCTCTATTCTTATAAGTTATCGCTGTTTTCAATGGAAGGTCACGAACACTCGAAATGAAATGTCATAATAAAATTTGAAGTATTGAAACATACACCACTAATGAGCATATTAATCCCCTTAATTCACTTTGGTGGTTTTCAACATTTCATGAACTTATTTTCCTCCTTCTCGATTCTTATGAGTTATTGCTGTTTTCAATAGAAGGTCACGAACTCGAAACGGAATGTCATAATAAAATTTGAAATATTAAAACATACACCACTTATGAGCATATTTATCCCCTTAATTTACTTTGGTGGTTTTCAACATTTCATGAACTTATTTTCCTATTTCTCGATTCTTATGAGTTATCGCTGTTTTCAATGGAATGTCACGAACTCGAAACGGAATATCATAATAATATTTGAAATATTGAAACATACACCACTTATGAGCACATTTATCCCCATAATTCAATTTGGTAGTTTTCAACATTTCATGAACTTATTTTCCTATTTCTCGGTTCTTACGCAGTTACGGTTGTTTTTAATGTAATGTCACGAAATCATGAAACGGAATGTCATAATAAAATTTGAAATATTGAAACATACACCACTTATGAGCATATTTATCCCCTTAATTCACTTTGGTGGTTTTCAACATTTCATGAATTTATTTTCCTACTTCTCGATTTTTATTAGTTAACGCTGTTTACAATGGAAAGTCACGAATTCTCGAAACGGAATGTCATAATAAAATTTGAAATATTGAAACATATACCACTTATGAGCATATTTATCCCCATATTTCAATTTCGTAGTTTTCAACATTTCCTGAACTTATTTTCCTACTTCTCGATTCTTACGAGTTATCGCTGTTTTTCAATGGAATGTCACGAAATCTCGAAAACAGAATGTCATAATAAAATTTGAAACATTGAAACATACACCACTTATGAGCATATTTCAACTTTCATGAACTTATTTTCTTACTTCTAGATTCTTATTAGTTATCGCTATTTTCAATGGAATGTCACAAACTCTCGAAACGGAATGTCACAATAAAATTTAAAATATTGAAATATACACCACTTATGAGCATATTTACCCCCTTAATTCACTTTGGTGGTTTTCAATATTTCATGAACTTATTTTCCTACTTCCCGATTCTTGTTAGTTATTGTTGTTTTCAGTGGAAGGTGTCGCACTCTCGAAAAAGAATGTCATATTAAAATTTGTAATATTGAAACATACACCACTTATGAGCATATTTATCCCCTTAATTCACTTTGGTGGTTTTCAATATTTAATGAACTTATTTTCCTACTTCTCGATTCTTATATTAGTTATCGCTGTTTTCAATGGAAAGTCACGAACTCTCGAAACGGAATGTCATAATAAAATTTAAAATATTGAAACATACACCACTTATGAGAATATTTATCCCCTTAATTCACTTTGGTGGTTTTCAATATTTCATGAACTTATTTTCCTCCTTCTCTATTCTTATAAGTTATCGCTGTTTTTTTCAATGGAAGGTCACGAACACTCGAAAGCGAAATGTCATAATAAAATTTGAAGTATTGAAACATACACCACTAATGAGCATATTAATCCCCTTAATTCACTTTGGTGGTTTTCAACATTTCATGAACTTATTTTCCTCCTTCTCGATTCTTATGAGTTATTCTTTGTTTTTTTCAATAGAAGGTCACGAACTCTCGAAACGGAATGTCATAATAAAATTTGAAATATTAAAACATACACCACTTATGAGCATATTTATCCCCTTAATTTACTTTGGTGGTTTTCAACATTTCATGAACTTATTTTCCTATTTCTCGATTCTTATGAGTTATCGCTGTTTTCAATGGAATGTCACGAACTCTCGAAACGGAATATCATAATAATATTTGAAATATTGAAACATACACCACTTATGAGCACATTTATCACCATAATTCAATTTGGTAGTTTTCAACATTTCATGAACTTATTTTCCTATTTCTCGGTTCTTACGAGTTATAGTTGTTTTTAATGTAATGTCACGAAATCATGAAACGGAATGTCATCATAAAATTTGAAATATTGAAACATACACCACTTATGAGCATATTTATCCCCTTAATTCACTTTGGTGGTTTTCAACATTTCATGAATTTATTTTCCTACTTCTCAATTTTTATTAGTTAACGCTGTTTACAATGGAAAGTCACGAATTCTCGAAACGGAATGTCATAATAAAATTTGAAATATTGAAACATATACCACTTATGAGCATATTTATCCCCATATTTCAATTTGGTAGTTTTCAACATTTCCTGAACTTATTTTTCCTACTTCTCGATTCTTACGAGTTATCGCTGTTTTCAATGGAATGTCACGAAATCACGAAACAGAATGTCATAATAAAATTTGAAACATTGAAACATACACCACTTATGAGCATATTTCAACTTTCATGAACTTATTATCTTACTTCTCGATTCTTATTAGTTATCGCTGTTTTCAATGGAAAGTCACAAACTCTCGAAACGGAATGTCACAATTAAATTTAAAATATTGAAATATACACCACTTATGAGCATATTTATCCCCTTAATTCACTTTGGTGGTTTTCAACGTTTCATGAACTTATTTTTCTCCTTCTCGATTCTTATTAGTTATCGTTGTTTTCAATAGAAGGTCACGAATTCTTGAAACGGAATGTCATAATAAAATTTGAAATATTGAAACATACACCACTTATGAGCATATTTATCCCCTTAATTCACTTTGGTGGTTTTCAATATTTAATGAACTTATTTTCCTACTTCTCGATTCTTATATGTTATTTCTGTGTTTTCTAGGGGATGTCACACACTCTCGAAACGGAATGTCATAATAAGATTTAGAATATTGAAAGATACACCACTTATGATTATATTTATACCCTTAATTCATTTTGGTGGTTTTCAATATTTCATGAACTTATTTTCCTTCTTCTCTATTCATATAAGTTATCGCTGTTTTCAATGGAAGGTCATGAACACTCGAAACGAAATGTCATAATAAAATTTGAAGTATTGAAACATACACCACTAATGAGCATATTAATCCCCTTAATTCACTTTGGTGGTTTTCAACATTTCATGAACTTATTTTCCTCCTTCTCGATTCTTATGAGTTATTGCTGTTTTCAATAGAAGGTCACGAACTCTAAACGGAATGTCATAATAAAATTTGAAATATTAAAACATACACCACTTATGAGCATATTTATCCCCTTAATTTACTTTGGTGGTTTTCAACATTTCATGAACTTATTTTCCTATTTCTCGATTCTTATGAGTTATCGCTGTTTTCAATGGAATGTCACGAACTCTCGAAACGGAATATCATAATAATATTTGGAAATATTGAAACATACACCACTTATGAGCTTACATTTATCACCATAATTCAATTTGGTAGTTTTCAACACATTTCATAGAACTTATTTTCCTATTTCTCCGATTCTTACGAAGTTATAGTTGTTTTTAATGTAATGTCACGAAATTCATGAAAGCAGGAATGTCATCATAAAATTTGAAATATTGAAACATACACCACTTATGAGCATATTTATCCCCTTAATTCACTTTTGGTGGTTTTCAACATTTCATGAACTTATTTTCCTACTTCTCAATTTTTAAAGGTTAGTTAACGCTGTTTACAAATGCTTAAAAAGTCACGAATTCTCGAAAACGGAATGTCATAATAAAATTTGAAATATTGAAACATATACCACTTATGAGCAGTACATTTATCCCCATATTTCAATTTGGTGGTTTTCAACATTTTATGAACTTATTTTTCCTGTACTTCTCGATTCTTTACGAGGAAGTTATCTGCTGTTTTCAATGCCAGAATGTCACCAAATCACGAAACGGAGATGTCATAATAAAAATTTGAAACATTGAAACATACACCACTTATGAGCATATTTATCTCACTCCGAATTTGGTATTTTCAATATTTCATGAACTTATTATCTCCTACTTCTCGATTCTTATTGAAGCAGTTATCGCTCAAGTTTTCAACTGGAAAGTCATCAATAACTCTCGAAACGGAAAATGTCCATAATTAAATTTCAAAATATTGAAATATACACCACTTATGAGCATATTTATCCCCTTAATTCACTTTGGTGGTTTTCAACGCTTTCATGAACTTATTTTCCTCCTTCCCGATTCTCTATTAGTTTATCGTTGTTTTCAATGGAAAGTCACTGGAAGTCTTGAAACGGAATGTCATAATAAAATTTGAAATATTGGAAACATACACCCACTATATGAGCATATTTATCCCCTTAATTCACTTTGGTGGTTTTCAATATTTAATGAACTTTATTTTCCTACTTCTCGATTCTTATATTAGTTATCGCTGTTTTCAATGGGAAAGTCACGTTAACTCTCTAAACGGAAATGTCATAATAAAATTTGAAATATTGAAACATACACCACTTATGAGAATATTTATCCCCTTAATTCACTTTGTGTGGTTTTCAATATTTCCTCATGAAACGTTTCTATTTTTCCTCCTTCTCGTTATTCTTATCAAAGTTATCAGCCATGTTTTCAATGGAAGGTCATGAACACTCAAAATCGGCAATGTCATAATAATAAAATTTGAAGTATTGAAACATACACCACTAATGAGGCATATTTATCCCCTTAATTCACTTTGGTGGTTTTCAACATTTCATGAACTTATTTTCCTCATTTCTCGATCTCTTATGAGTTATTGCTGCTACATTTTCACTATAGAAGGTCACGAACTCTAAACGGGAATGTCATAATAAAATTTGAAATATTAAAACATACACCACTACTTATGAGCATATATTATCCCCTTTAATTTACTTTTGGTGGTTTTCAACATTTCATGAACTTATTTTCCTATTTCTCGATTCTTATGAGTTATCGCCAAGTTTTCAATGGAATGTCACGAACTCTCGAAACGGAGATATCATAATAATATTTGAAATATTGAAACATACACCACTTATGAGCATATTTATCACCCATAATTCAATTTGGTAGTTTTCAACATTTCATGAACAGTTATTTTCCACCATATTTCTCGAGTTCTTACGATGTTATAGTTGTTTTTAATACAATGTCACGAAATCATGAAACGTTAAATGTCATCATAAAAAAATTGAAATATTTAAAAACATACACCACTTTATGAGCATATATTATCCCTTAATTCACTTTGGTGGTTTTCAACATTTCATGAATTTATTTTCCTACTTCTCAATTTTTGTTAGTTATCGCTGTTTTCAATGGAAAGTCACGCCAATTCTCAAAGCGGAATGTCATAATAAAATTTGAAATATTGAAACATACACCACTTATGAGCATATTTATCCCCATAATTCAATTTGTAGTTTTCAACATTTCATGAACTTATTTTCCTACTTCTCGATTCTACGAAGTTATCGCTGTTTTCAATTCAAGGTCACCAACTCACTAAACGGAATCGTCATAATAAAATTTGAAATATTGAAACATACACCACTTATGAGCATATATTATCCTCTAATTCACTTTGGTGGTTTTAAACATTTCATGAACTTATTTTCTTACTTATCGATTCTTATTAGTTATCGCTTGTTTTCAATGGAAAGTCACAAACTCTCGAAACGGAATGTCATAATAAAATTCTGAAATATTGAAAAGATACACCACTTATGAGCATATTTATCCCCATAATTCACTTTGGTGGTTTCTCAATATTTCATGAACTTATTTCTCCTCCTTCTCGATTCTTATTAAGTTATCGTTGTTTTCAATAGAAGGTCACAACTCTTGAAACGGAATGTCATATTAGGCAATTTGAATTATTGAAACATACACCACTATATGAGTTAATATTTATCCCCTTAATTCACTTTGGTGGTTTTCATACATTTAATGAACTTATTTTCCTACTTCGATTCTTATTAGTTATCGCTGTTTTCAATGGAAAGTCAACAACTCTCGAAACGGAATGTCATAATAAAATTTGAAATATTGAAAACATACACCACTTATGAGCATATTTATCCCCTTAATTCACTTTGGTGGTTTTCAATATTTCATGAACTTATTTTCCTCCTATTCTCATTCTTATACAGTTATAGTTGTTTTCAATGGAAGGTCACTTAACACTCAAAGCGGAATGTCATAATAAAATTTGAAATATTGAAACATACACCACTTATGAGCATATTTATCCCCTTAATTCACTTTGGTGGTTTTCAACATTTCATGAACTTATTTTCTCCTCCTTCTCGATTCTTATGAGTTATCGCTAAGTTTTCAATGGAAGGTCACTTCTAACTTTCTAAACGGAATGTCATAATAAAATTTGAAATATTAAAACATACACCACTTATGAGCATATTTATCCCCTTAATTCACTTTGGTGGTTTTCAACATTTCACATGAACTTATTTTCCTTATTTCTCGATTCTTATGAAAGTTATCGCTTGTTTTCAATGGAATGTTTCCATTTAACTCTCGAAACGGAATGTCATAATAAAATTTGAAATATTGAAACATACACCATACTTTATGAGCATATTTATCCCTCATAATTCACTTTGGTAGTTTTCAACATTTCATGAACTTATTTTCCTATTTCCCTGATCTTCATTACGAGTTATCGCTGCTTTTTCAATGGAATGTCACGAAATCATGAAACGGAATGTCATAATAAAATTTGAAATATTGAAACATACACCACTTTCTATGAGCATATTTATCCCCTTAATTCACTTCTGGTGGTTTTCAACATTTCATGAACTTATTTTCCTACTTCTCGATTTTTATGATAGTTATCGCTGTTTACAATGGAAAGTCACGAACTCTCGGAAACGGAATGGGCCAAGTAATAAAATTTGAAATATTGAAACATACACCACTTATGAGCATATTTATCCCCTTAATTCACTTTGGTGGTTTTCAACATTTCCTGAACTTATTTTCCTACTTCTCGATTCTTACGAGTTATCGCTGTTTTCTAATGGAATGTCACGAACTCTCGAAACGGAAATGTCATAATAAAATTTGAAATATTGAAACATACAATTCACTTATGAGCATATTTATCCCCATAATTCATTCTGGTAGTTTTCAACTTTCATGAACTTATTATTCTTACTTCTCGATTCTTATTAGTTATCGCTGTTTTCAATGGAAAGTCACAAACTCTCGAAACGGAATGTCATAATAAAATTTGAAATATTGAAACATACACCACTTATGAGCATATTTATCCCCTTAATTCACTTTGGTGGTTTTCAACATTTCATGAACTTATTTTCCTCCTTCCCCGATTCTTATTAGTTATCGTCATGTTTTCAATGGAAGGTCAACGAACTCTTGAAACGGAATGTCATAATAAAATTTTGAAATATTGAAACATACACCACTTATGAGCATATTTATCCCCTATAATTCACTTTGGTGGGTTTTCAATATTTCATGAACTTATTTTCCTACTTCTCGATTCTTATATTAGTTATCGCTGTTTTCAATGGAAAGTCACGAACTCTCGAAACGGAATGTCATAATAAAATATTTGAAATATTGAAACATACACCACTTCTATGAGAATATTTATCCCCTTAATTCACTTTAGTGGTTTTCAATATTTCATGAACTTATTTTCCTCCTTCTCGATTCTTATAAGTTATCGCTGTTTTCAATGGAAGGTCACGTGAACACTTTCGAAACGAAATGTCATAATAAAATTTGAAGTATTGAAACATACACCACTTATGAGCATATTAATCCCCATAATTCACTTTGGGTGGTTTTCAACATTTCATGAACTTATTTTTCCTCCCTTCTCGATTCTTATGAGTTATCGCTGCTGTTTTCTAATGGAAAGTCACGAACTCTCGAAACGGAATGTCATAATAAAATTTGAAATATTGAAACATACACCACTTATGAGCATATTTATCCCCTTAATTCACTTTTGGTGGTTTTCAACATTTCATGAACTTATTTTCCTATTTCCCGATTCTTATTAGGTTATCGTTGTTTTCAATGGAATGTCACGCCTAACTCTCGAAACGGAATATCATAATAATATTTTGAAATATTGAAACATACACCACTTATGAGCACATTTATCCCCATAATTCAATTTGGTAGTTTTCAACATTTCATGAACTTATTTTCCTATTTCTAGATTCTTACGAGTTACAAGCTTGAGTTTTCAATGTAATGTCACGAAATCATCGAAACGGAATGTCATAATAAAATTTGAAATATTGAAACATACACCACTTATGAGCATATTTATCCCCTTAATTCACTTTGGTGGTTTTCAACATTTCATGAATTTATTTTTCCTACTTCCCGATTTTTATTAGTTAACGGCTGTTTTCAATGGAAAGTCACGAACTCTTCAGAAAAAACGGAATGTCATAATAAAATTTGAAATATTGAAACATATACCACTTATGGAGCATATTTATCCCCATATTTCAATTTGGTAGTTTTCAACATTTCATGAACTTATTTTCCCTACTTCTCGATTCTTACGAGTTATCGCTGTTTTCAATGGAATGTCACGAAATCTCGAAAGAAACAGAATGTCATAATAAAATTTGAAACATTGAAACATACAATTCACTTATGAGCATATTTATCCTTAATTCACTTTGGTGGTTTTTAACATTTCATGAACTTATTATCTTCCTTCCCGATTCTTATTAGTTATCGCTGTTTTCAATGGAAAGTCACAAACTCTCAAAACGGAATGTCACAATAAAATTTAAAATATTGAAACATACACCACTTATGAGCATATTTATCCCCTTAATTCAATTTGGTAGTTTTCTAACGTTTCATGAACTTATTTTTTCTCCTTCCCCGATTCTTATTAGTTATCGTTGTTTTCAATAGAAAGTCACGATTTTAACTCTCGAAACGGAATGTCATAATAAAATTTGAAATATTGAAACATACACCACTTATGAGCATATTTATCCTCTTAATTCACTTCGATGGTTTTCAACATTTAATGAACTTATTTTCTCCTACTTCTCGATTCTTATAATAGTTATCGCTGGGTTTTTCAATGGAAAGTCACGAACTTCCCGAAACGGAATGTCATAATAAAATTTGAAATATTGGAAGCATACACCACTTATAAGAATATTTATCCCCTTAATTCACTTTGGTGGTTTTCAACTATTTCATGAACTTATTTCTTCCTACTTCTCGATTCTTGTATTAGTTATCGCTGTTTTCAATGGAAAGGTCACAAACTCTCGAAAGCGGAATGTCATAATAAAATTTGAAATATTGAAACATACACCACTTATGAGCATATTTATCCCCAAAATTCAATTTGGTAGTTTTCAATATTTCATGAACTTATTTTCCTATTTCTCGATTCTTATTAGTTATCGCTGTTTTCTAATGGAATGTCACGAAATCACGAAACGGAATGTCATAATAAAATTTGAATTATTGAAACACGTACACCACTTTATAAGCATATTTATCTCACTTAATTCACTTTGGTGGTTTTCAACATTTCATAAACTTATTTTCCCTACTTCTCGATTCTTATTAGTTATCGCTTGTTTAGTCAATGGAAAGTCAGCGTACTCTCGAAAACGGAATGTCATAATAAAATTTGAAATATTGAAACATACACCACTTATGAGCATATTTATCCCCTTAATTCACTTTGGTGGTTTTTAACATTTCATGAACTTATTTTCCTCCTTCCTCGATTCTTATTAGTTAACGCTGTTTTCAATGGAAAGTCACGAATTCTCAAACGGAATGTCATAATAAAATTTGAAATATTGAAACATATACCACTTATGAGCATATTTATCCCCATAATTCAATTTGGGTAGTTTTCAACATTTCATGAACTTATTTTCCTACTTCTCGATTCTTACGAGTTATCGCTGTTTTCAATGGAATGTCACGTAAATCACGAAACGGAATGTCTTAATAAAATTTGAAATATTGAAACATACACCACTTTATGAGCATATTTCATCCTCTAAATCACTTTGGTGGTTTTTAACATTTCATGAACTTATTATTCTTACTTCCCGATTCTTAAGAGTTATCGCTGTTTTCAATGGAAATTTACAAACTCTCGAAAACGGAATGTCGTCACAATAAAATTAGAAATATTGAAACATACACCACTTATGGAGCATATTTATCCCCTTAATTCACTTTGAGTGGTTTTCAACGTGTTTCAAGGAACTTATTTTTTCTCCTTTCTCGATTTTCATTAGTTATCGTTGTTTTCAATGGAAGGTCAATACGTAACTCTCAAACAGAATGTATCATAATAAAATTTAAAATATAAAAACATACACCACTTATGAGCATATTTATCCCCTTATTTCACTTTTGGTGGTTTTCAACATTTCATGAACTTATTTTTCTCTTTGCCGATTCTCTATTATTTATCGCTGTTTTCAATAGAAGGTCACGAACTCTTTCGAAACACAATGTCATAATAAAATTTGAAATATTGGAACATACACCACTTATGAAGCATATTTATCCACTTAATTCACTTTGGTGGTTTTCAAAATTTCATGAACTTATTTTTCCTCCTTCTCTATTCTTATAAGTTATCGCTGTTTTCAATGGAAAGTCACGAACTCTCAAACGGAAATGTCATAATAAAATTTGAAATATTGAAACATACACCACTAATGAGCATATTTATCCCCTCTTAATTCACTTTGGTGGTTTTCAACATTTTCATGAACTTATTTTCCTCCTTCCCGATTCTTATGAGTTATCAGTCAGTGCTTTTCAATGGAAGGTCCACGAACTCTCTAAACGGAATGTCATAATAAAATTTGAAATATTGAAACATACACCACTTATGAGCATATTTATCCTCTTCATTCACTTTGGTAGTTTTCAACATTTCATGAACTTATTTTCCTCCTTCTCCGATTGTTATTGAAAGCTATCGTTGTTTTCAATAGAAGGTCACGAACTCTCGAAACGGAATGTCATAATAAAATTTGAAATATTGAAACATACACCACTTATGAGCATATTTATCCCCTTAATTCACTTTGGTGGTTTTCAATATTTCATGAACTTATTTTCCAACTTCCCCGATTTTTTATAGTAGTTATCGTTGTTTTCAATGGAAGGTCACGTATTTTAACTCTCTAAACGGAATGTCATATAATAAAATTTGAAATATTGAAACATACACCACTTATGAGCATATTTATCCCCTTAATTCACTTTGGTGGTTTTCAACATTTCATGAAGTTATTTTCCTACTTCTTCCGATTCTTATTAGTTATCGCTGTTTTCAATGGAAAGTCACGAACTCTCTAAAAAAGAATGTCATAATAAAATTTGAAATATTGAAACATACACCACTTATGTGCATATTTATTCCCTGAATTCACTTTGGTGGTTTTCAATATTTAATGAACTTATTTTCCTACTTCTCGATTCTTATATTAGTTATCGTTGTTTTCAATGGAAAGTCGTTCTAACTCTCAAACGGAATGTCATAATAAAATTTGAAATATTGAAACATACACCACTTATGAGAATATTTATCCCCTTAATTCACTTTGGTGGTTTTCAATATTTCATGAACTTATTTTCCTCCTTCTCTATTCTTATAAGTTATCACGTTTTCAATGGAAGGTCACGAACACTCTAAACTAAAATGTCATAATAAAATTCTGAAATATTGAAACATACACCACTAATGAGCATATTAATCCCCTTAATTCACTTTGGTGGTTTTCAACATTTCATGAACTTATTTTCTTCTCCTTCTCGATTCTTATGAGTTATCACGTTTTCAATAGAAGGTCACTAAACTCTCGAAACGGAATGTCATAATAAAATTTGAAATATTAAAACATACACCACTTATGAGCATATTTATCCCCCTTAATTTACTTTGGTGGTTTTCAACATTTCATGAACTTATTTTCCTATTTCTCTCGATTCTTATGAGTTATCATTATTTTCAATGGATTGTCACGCTTAACTTCTCTAAATGGAATGTCATAATAATATTTGAAATATTGAAACATACACCACTTATGAGCACATTTATCCCCATAATTCAATTTGGTAGTTTTCAACATTTCATGAACTTATTTTCCTATTTCTCCGATTCTCTACGAAGTTATCGCTTGTTTTCAATGGAATGTCACGATTTAACTCATGAAACGGAATGTCATAATACAAAAAAATTTTGAAATATTGAAACATACACCACTTATGAGCATATTTATCCCCTTAATTCACTTTGCGGTTTTCAACATTTCATGAATTTATTTTCCTACTTCTCGATTTCTTATTAGTTAACGCTGTTTACAATGGAAAGTCACTAACTCTCAAAGCGAATGTCATAATAAGAATTTGAAATATTGAAACATACACCTACTTATGAGCATATTTATCCCTGCTTAATTTCAATTTGGTAGTTTTCAACATTTCCTGAACTTATTTTCCTACTTATCTTGATTCTACGAGTTATCGCTGTTTTCAATGGAATGTCACGAACTCAAGAAATTGAGCAATGTCATAATAAAATTTGAAACATTGAAACATACACCACTTATGAGCATATTTATCCCCATAATTCAATTCTTGGTAGTTTTCAAGCTTTCATGAACTTATTATCTTACTTCTCGATTCTTATTAGTTATCGCTGTTTTCAATGGAAAGTCACAAACTCTCGAAACGAATGTCACAATAAAATTTAAAATATTGAAACATACACCACTTTATGAGCATATTTATCCCCTTAATTCACTTTGGTGGTTTTCAACATTTCATGAACTTATTTTTCCTCCTTCTTCCCATTCTTATTAGTTATCGTTGTTTTCAATAGAAGGTCACGAATCCTCGAAACGGAATGTCATAATAAAATTTGAAATATTGAAACATACACCACTTATGAGCATAGTATTTATCCTCTTAATTCACTTTGATGGTTTTCAATATTTAATGAACTTATTTTCCTACTTCTAGATCTCTATATATTAGTTATCATGGCTGTTTTCAATGGAAAGTCACGTTTTAACTCAAACGGAATGTCATAATAAAATTTGAAATATTGAAGCATACACCACTTATAAGAATATTTATCCCCTTAATTCACTTTTGGTGGTTTTCAATATTTCATGAACTTATTTTCCTACTTATCGATTCTTGTATTAGTTATCGCTAAGTTTTCAATGGAAGGAATCGTCACGAACTCTCGAAAACGGAATGTCATAATAAAATTTGAAATATTGAAATGCATACACCACTTATGAGCATATTTATCCCCATAATTCAATTTGGCAGTTTTCAATATTTCAAGAACTTATTTTCCTGCTTCTCGATTCTTCTACGGAGGAGTTATCGTTGTTTTCAATAGAAAGTCACGAAATCCTCAAAGCGGAATGTCATAATAATATTTAAAATATTGAAACATTACATCACTTATGAGCATATTTATCCCCTTAAATCACTTTGGTGGTTTTTAACATTTTATGAACTTATTTTCCTCCTTCCCCGGCCTCCATTTAGTTATCGCTTGCTTTTCAATGGAATGATCACGAACTCTCGAAACGGAATGTCATAATAAAATTTGAAATATTGAAACATACACCACTTATGAGCATATTTATCCCCATAATTCAATTTGGTAGTATTCAATATTTCATGAGCTTATTTTCCTATTTCATCGATTCTTACGAGTTATCGTCGTTTTCAATGGAAAGTCACGAACTCTCTAAACAAGGAATGTCATAATAAAATTTGAAATATTGAAACATACACCACTTATGAGCATATTTATCCCCTTTAATTCACTTTGGTGGTTTTTAACATTTTATGAACTTATTTCTCTCCTTCCCGGATTCTTACTAGTTATCACTGCTTTCAATGGAATGTCACGAACTCTAAACGGGAATGTCATAATAAAATTCTGGTATTGAAACATACACCACTTATGATATTTATCCCCATATTTCAATTTGGTAGTTTCTAATATTTCATGAACTTATTTTCCTATTTCTCGATTCTTACGAGTTATCGCAGTTTTCCAATGGAAAGTCACGAACTCTCAAACGGAATGTCATAATAAAATTTGAAATATTGGAAACATACACCACTTATGAGACATATTTATCCCCTTAATTCACTTTGGTGGTTTTTAACATTTTATGAACTTATTTTCCCTCCTTCCCGATTCTCACTAGTTATCGCGTATTTCAATGGAAAATGTCACGAACTCTCAAAACGGAATGTCATAATAAAATTTGAAATATTGAAACATACACCACTTTTATGAGCATATTTATCTCCATAATTCAATTTGGTAGTTTTCAATATTTCATGAACTTATTTTCTCCTATTTCTCGCATTCTTACGAGTTATCGTTGTTTTCAATGCGAAAGTCACGAAATTCCTCAAACTGAAATGTCATAATAATATTTGAAATATTGAAACATACACCACTTATGAGCATATTTATCCCCTTAATTCACTTTAGTGGTTTTTAACATTTTTTTATGAACTTATTTTCTTCCTCCTTCCCCCATTCTTACTAGCTATCGCTGTTTTCAATGGAATGTCACGAACTCTTTCCGAAACGGAAATGTCATAATTAAATTTGAAATATTGAAACATACAATTCACTTATGAGCATATTTATCCCCATAATTCAACTTTGGTAGTTTTCAATATTTCATGAACTTATTTTCCTATTTCTCGATTCTTGTAGGAGTTATACATTGCCAATGGAAAGTCACGTTTAACTCTCGAAATGGAATGTCATAATAAAAATTGAAAATATATTGAAACATACACCACTTATGAGCATATTTATCCCCTTAATTCACTTTGGTGGTTTTTAACATTTTATGGAACTTATTTTCCTCCTTCCCGATTCTTATTAGTTATCGTTGTTTTCAATGGAATGTCACGAACTCTCGAAACGGAATGTCATAATAAAATTTGAAATATTGAAACATACACCACTTATGAGCATATTTATCCCCCATAACTAATTTATAGTTTTCAATATTTCATGAATTTATTTTCCTATTTCTAGATTTCACGAGCTAGTTATAGCTGTTTTCAATGGAAGGTCACTTAACCCCTCTAAACGGAATGTCATAATAAAATTTAAAATATTGAAACATACACTACACTTATGAGCATATTTATCCCCTTAATTCACTTTGGTGGTTTTAAACATTTTATGAACTTATTTTCCTCCTTCCCCATTCTTATTAGTTATCGCTGTTTTCAATGGAATGTCTTAACTCTCGAAACGGAATGTCATAATAAAATTTGAAATATTGAAACATACACCACTTATGAGCATATTTATCCCCATAATTCAATTTGCAGGTTTTCAATATTTCATGAACTTATTTTCCTATTTCCTGATTCTTACGAGTTATCGTTGTTTTCAATAGTAGGTTACGAACTCTCTAAAGCGGAATGTCATAATAATATTTGAAATATTGAAACATACACCACTTATGAGACATATTTTATCCCCTTAAATCACTTTGGTGGTTTTTAACATTTTATGAACTTATTTTCCTCCTTCCCGATTCTTATATTAGTTATCGCTGAGTTTTCCACGGAATGTCACGAACTCTCAGAAACGGAATGTCATAATAAAACGAAATATTGAAACATACACCACTTATGAGCATATTTATCCCCATAATTCAATTTTGGTAGTTTTCAATATTTCATGAGCTTATATTTTTCCTATTTCTCGATTCTTGTACGAGTTATCGCTGTTTTCTAATGGAAAGTCACGAATCCCCTCGAAAACGGAATGTCACTTAATAAAATTTGAAGCATTGAAACATACACCACTTATATGAGCATATTTATCCCCTTAATTCACTTTGGTGGTTTTTGGTAACATTTTATGAACTTATTTTCCTCCTTCCCCGATTCTACTATGTTATTCACAGGCTGTTTTCAATGGAACAAGTCACGTAAATCCTCGAAACGGAATGTCATAATAAAATTTGAAATATTGAAACATACACAACTTATGATCATATTTATACCCATAATTCAATTTGGTAGTTTTCAATATTTTATGAACTTATTTTCCTAATTCTCGATTCTTACGAGTTATAACTGTTTTCAATGGAAGGTCACGAACTCTCGAAACGGAATGTCATAATAAAAATTTTAAATATTGAAACATACACCACTTATTAGCATATTTATCCCCTTAATTCACTTTGTTGGTTTTTAATATTTTATGAACTTATTTTCCCCCTTCCCGATTCTAATTAGTTATAGTTCTTTTCAATGGAACGTCACGAACTCTCGAAACGGAATGTCATAATAAAATTTTAAATATTGAAATATGTACTACTTATGAGCATATTTATCCCCATAATTCAATTTGGTAGTTTTCAATATTTCATGAACTTATTTTCCTATTTCTCGATTCATACGAGTTATATAGCTGTTTTCAATGGAAGGTTCACTAACTCTCTAAAACGGGAATGTCATAATAAAAAATTTGAAATATTGGAAAATATACACCACTTATGGACATATTTATCCCCTTAATTCACTTTGGTGGTTTTTAACATTTTATGAACTTATTTTCCTCCTTCCTGATTCTTACTAGTTACTCAAGTTTTCAATGGAATGTCACTAACTCTGTAAATCTGAATGTCATAATAAAATTTGAAATATTGAAACATACACCACTTATGGAGGCATATTTTATCCCATCCAATTCACTTATAGTTTTCAATATTTCATGAACTTATTTCTCTTATTTCTCGATCTCTTACGAGTTATCGGCTGTTTTCAATGGAAAGTCACTAACTCTCAAACGGAATGTCATAATAAAATTTGAACATTAAAACATACACCACTTATGAGCATATTTATCCCCATAATTCACTTTGGTGGTTTTTAACATTTTATGAACTTATTTTCCTCCTATTTCCCGATTCTTATTAGTTATCATCATGTTTTCAATGGAATGTCACGAACTCCTCGAAACGGACAAGCCATAATAAAATTTGAAATATTGAAACATACACCACTTATGAGCATATTTATCCCCTTAATTCACTTTGGTGGTTTTTAACATTTTATGAACTTATTTTCCTCCTTCACGATTCTACTTATTAGTTACTTCACGTTTTCATATGGAAAATGTCCACTAACTCTCGAAAGCGGAATGCTATAATAGCACTTTAGAAATATTGAAACATACACCACTTATGATATATTTGGTCCTATAATTCAATTTGGTAGCTTTCAATATTTCATGAACTTATTTTCCCATTTCTCGATTCTTTACGAGTTATCGGCACATTTTTCAATGAAAGTTTCACGAACTCTCGAAACGGAATGTCATAATAAAATTCTGAGAATATTGAAACATACACCACTTATGAGCATATTTATCCCCATATTCAATTCTAAGTAGTTTTCAATATTTTATAACTTATTTTCCTATTTCTCTTTATCTCATACTTAGTTATAAGCTATTTTCAATGGGAAGGTCAGCTAACTCTTTAAACGAATGTCATAATAAAATTTGAAATATTGAAACATACACCACTGTGGAGGCATATTTATCCCCTTAATTCACTTTGGTGGTTTTCAACATTTCTTTTATGAACTTATTTTCCTCCTTCCCGATTCTTACTAAGTTATCATTGCTTTTTCAATGGAAGGTCACGAACTCTCAAACGGAATGTCATAATAAAATTTGAAATATTGAAACATGTTCCACTTATGAGCATATTTATCCCCTTAATTCACTTTGGTGGTTTTTAACATTTTATGAACTTATTTTTTCCTTCTTCTGGGATTCTTATTAGTTATCGCTTGTTTTCAATGGAATGTCAACAACTCTCAAAACGAATGTCATAATAAAATTTTGAAATATTGAAACATACACCACTTATGAGCATATTTATCCCCCTTTAATTCACATTGGTGGTTTTTCAAGCATTTTATGAACTTATTTTCCTCCTTCTCGATTCTTCTATACTAGTTATCGCTAAGCTTTCAATAGGAATGTCAATAACTCTCGAAACGGATAATGTCATAATAAAATTTGAAATATTGAAACATAAAACTACTTATGAGCATATTTATCCCCATAACTAAATTTGGTAGTTTTCAATATTTCATGAACTTATTATTTCCCTATTTCACGATTCTTACTTAGTTATCATTAAGCTTTCAATGGAAAGTCACGAACTCGAATCGGGAGAATGTCATAATAAAATTTGAAAGAATATTGAACATTATACCACGCATGAAGATATTTATCCCTAGCTTAATTCAATTTGGTAGTTTTCAATATTTCATGAACTTATTTTCCTATTTCTCGATTCTACGAAGCATCGCTGTTTTCAATGGAAAGTCACGAATCCTCTAAACGAAATGTCATAATAAAATTTGAAATATTGAAATGATACACCACTTATGAGCATATTTATCCCATTAATTCAATTAGGTAGTTTTCAATATTTCTATGAATCCTATTTTCCTCATTTCTTTCGATTCATACGTGAGTTATAGCAATTTGTTTTCAATGGAAAGGTCACTAACTCTCGAAACGGAATGTCATAATAAAATTTTGAAATATTGAAACATACATCAATGGTGAGCAATATTTATCCCCTCTTTAATTCACTTTGGTGGTTTTCAACATTTTATGAACTTATTTTCCTACTTCCTCGATTCTACTGAGTTATACAAGCTGTTTTCAATGGAATGTCACGAACTCTCAACGAGCGAATGGCTTCAATAAAATTTGAAATATTGTTAAAGCATACACCACTTATGAGCATATTATCCCCTTTCACTTTGGTGGCTTTAACATTTTATGAACTTATTTTCCCTCCCCGATTCTTATTAGTTATCGCTGTTTTCAATGGAATGTCACTAACTCTCGAAACTAAATGTCATAATAAAATTTGAAATATTGAAACATACACCAATTTATGTATATATTTATCCCTTTAATTCACTTTGGTGGTTTTCAACGTTTCATGAACTTATTTTCTCCTTTCCGATT